>CATKUY010000188.1:0-47083 GCA_949802685.1 Dicyrtomina minuta
TTTCTGTGCAGTTCAAAGTGTGTAATTATCAAAATACATAGTAAGTAAGTAGTGGGTAGGTAAAAATTAATTCTGGTATTTTAGTGCAGATCTTGAATCTACAAATAACATTCTATAAACATTACTTAACTATCATGAATTAAGTTATCTCTACTCTAAATATTTGGTTCTGTCCCCTCCTAATATTTGTTTTAATTTTGTTGTATTTTAAGGTTCCAGAATAATAGGCTCTGCAACGATAAGAGCGGCGGTGCGGTACTACTACGGGGAAAAGTCATGTATATTAGTTTTACTCTTAACTATATTCGCAGAAATGGCCTACAGACTAATTTTATATTATGTAAGCCGTCTTGTCAAGTACTGCGTCCTCAAAAAAAAATACCTGACAGTTGCTACTTGTCTATTGACTACGCTTGGAAACATACCATACTCAACTTTGGATTTCAATCTGAAAATATTGCGGTGCAATTGCTATTCTACTTGGAAAATATCTTGAGTTTCGGAGTTTGGTGGTTTGCTGTTCAGCTCCACGCGGATGAGGATGGTTCCGGGTGGTTCATGAACAAGCTTCTTGTTCTAATGACTATTGGTTTTGTAATTGTGACAGGTCTATCCTTTATTTTCCTACTACTTTGTAACTTCTTTCGATTAATTGTGTTGAGAGGTATTTTTTTGGATGATGCTGAAAGTAAAAACCCCAGTTCTGGTTTCACTGCCTAAGATATAGACAATCAACAGCAATTTTATTCATTTTGTAAATAAAATAAGAAAAGTTAATTTGCAGTATACAGGCAAATAATTTGACTAAATAGAAAATATGAGTAATTACCTACAGTTTGTACGTAATTACGTATCACAAAAAATAAAGGAAACATGTACATACATAACATCATCATTTTTAACAACAATTTCTGTGCTGACTGTGCTGCGAATTCGACTCAACAGCTTTGGATGGAAATGCTAACTTACGAATTAGAATTTATAGTAGTTATTATATTATGGTATGCGACCAGCAGATACACAATTATGTAGCAGTAGCAGTATATAATAATGTTATAATTTTATTATAATGTTAAATATGATAGATACCGCACATCCTCCAACACAGCGACCCACGATGAATTAAAACTTGGAGGTCTACTCATCGCGTTGTATAAGACACACGCAATGCTAAAGCATTGCAAAACCCCCTCGTTCTATTAGAGACCCACACGTAGTATTAGAGGAAATACGGTAAGTTACGTATGAAGACTTGTTCTATGGCAAAATGGAATAAGAATAAGTCCTTTTTTTCAAAAAAGAGATTGCGTTACGCGTACTATTTAATTAGATATGTACGTTACTGTGTTGCACGGTAAAGTTTAAAGTTTTTTCCGTTTTGTCAAAAAACACTTGTTATATTTAAATTTCTCCTTTAAGGACTCTAATCGACGCGAGGCTTAAAATCCTTTTTTAGAGCATTCCCAGAGTCTGCATTTTCTGCATTCCAAAGCATCATGTACTTTACATAACAATAGAAAAACATCTGTCAGCTAAATTCATTCCTATACATTTATTATTAGATTAAAAAAAGTAAAGTATGAACGATATCTCTGCCAAGTTTTACTTTTTCCAGAAGAAATGCATTATTAAACTTTTTAAACTTCATTATGCAATAATATTCAGATAATAAACTTTCAAAAATTAATTCCAATATATAATTCTTGAGGAAAGATTCAAACTAGTTTTGTTCACTAAATGTAGTTTGTCTTACGCAATTACCAAATACACAATCAAAACTCAAACTCATACCGTTAAATGCATGAGCTCCAGCACAGCTATATAGCATGTCGTTTGAAATACAAATGTATTAACAACTAGTTAACTCCTTCCGGATGCGTGTCGGGGCGACCTCTTATCTCATGACCTTAAAATTTCTGTCTTTCTAATTATACACTGAAATGAATGTTTCTTTTTGGAATAGGTGTATACGTATTACGTAACGAATTTATATATCTTACGCATTACATACTCTCAGATATTATTATAGTTATGGCAATTATTTTTTTCATTGATATGTTTTATTTTATATGATATTTATGGGTTGTGACATGGGATTTGATGGAATTTGCAAAATTAATAAATAATTTACAGCTCTCTCTCAGTATTTTCTGCCGCTCCCTCGGCCCCCATCAGATCAATTCGTATTAGGCTGATTTGGTTTTTCGCTCCCTCCACCTAACCTCCAGACTTATCCTTTTTCCCTGGAACAAAGTCTTTGCCTCTGCTGCTTCTTTCACTATGATTACGAATTTTTTCGTAATCGATTTTAAAAGAGTTTTTTTGTTGTTTTTTGTTTGCTGCTGTTGTTCGTATAGCTACTTACAAAAAGACCGGGCCGAGGATAGGCACTTGTAGAAAAGCGGTTGCCCATTTAATTGAAAGCGCTTTCTGCAACTCCATACGCTCGGTTTTACTGTGTAAAGGGGAAAGAAAACACCATTTGTTCAGCCATTTTTTATCAACGAAATTAACTTTATACCTTACATGTATTTCTTAATTATATATAGGTCACAAAAAACAATGTATCATCTTACTCACTCTGATAAAAAATAAACGACACCCACAGTATTAAGCAATAGTGGAAAAAGCATGGCTGCTGCTTGAAGACCTTCTTCATGTGAAAAATGCTGATATGCTAAATAGACGACGACGGTAATCTCAATTGCGGTCACAGAAAAGATTATAGTGTCCATAAAAATGTTGTAGAGGCGATTTCCATGATGACCTTCAATTTCTCCAATTCTGAGAATCGACTGTCTCAATGTAGCCCGATTTCAGGGTTTAGAATCCCTGTACAAACGACCTTGTCTAGCTAGTAGTGGATCTCGAACATGTTCCTTTGGATCTGGGGTCGCTGAAAAGCTCGGTGGGGACGACTGGGACCTCATCTTTGTATTGAAGTTAGGAACTAATTTATTTTTTCACTGAAGTAAGTATGTGCAATGCGTTGTTTTCTAATTTTGTAGGCAGCTTGAATAAAATTGGATTGATGAATTGATGTACGTTTCCTTTAGTAATAAATGATTTATGTAGTTATTTGTTATTTTTACTTTTTAAAGTATCACTCTAAACTATGAAATGTGAAATATCGCGCAGTCAGCATTTCGATATAATGAGATCCTATGAGATCATACATCTCAGAATATGATGAACACATCCATGATGCATTTTATGAGCAGTACACTGCCTTGAGTATAGTACACAATATGCATATGCACCTGGTTTCTACTTTGTATTAAATGGAACACAACTTGGGACAAAATAATGGCAACAAACAAACCAATAATAAAACGTAATAAAAATATTAAAGATCCAATAGAAATCTTGTCTGTTAAGATTACTTAACAATTTATTATTAATAATTTTGTGAACTAAGGTTGATTATATACTAATATGGCACTTTAATCCACTACAATTGAACATGTCACGTTCTTCTTATTTCAACCAAAAATATAAGCTTAAAATAAGTATTTAGATTAAGCAAAATTTGTACTGCCTTTTAAGTAAAGGTACTGTTTGCGGAAATGACTACTAACGTACTAGTATGCTGTGTTATTCCAGTAGAATTGAAATATGACAAAATAAGGAAATAAAAATAAAGCCCTGCACACGTAATAAACGGTACCGTACCGACGCTAATTTAAATATGATACTAGTTTTAAAAGTACAAGACCAAAACCGTCAACCCAGGAAACAAATATTTATTTTACGTGCCCGGAAATTGGGGTTTGCATACTAGCAATCAATAATGCACGTTCCACAGCGTCACAGCACAGTAGTATTGACAGGAGTATTGAGTATAACAATAGATTTTTCATATCTCAACGTTTCATAGATACGTGTGATACGTTGATTAATTGTACAAAATATAATATACTGAGGTAGGGAGAGACCGGTTTCTATTCCCTTACATTTCCTCATAATTTTAATTAATTGGGAATTGAAAATACCAGAAGGATTATTAGTCAGAAGTTTTATTTTAATCCAAATGTTATAATTATTCCGTTTTTTGAGCTATATATTAATGCGACTACTGATACTCTATAATAAATATTTGTATGCGTAATTTTCATGAATTTCCTTGTGCTAATAATATTATCTTCTACAAGTAATTTTAAATATGTAGTACATAATAATAATTGTTTATGAGAAAGCTTGTGTTAATTCTAAGGGTTCTAACCAAAGCTCATAGTACTTCCGGCCGGATGCGTGTCGGGGCGACCTCTCATCTCATGACCTTAAAATTCCTGTCTTCCTAATTATACACTGAAATGAATGTTTCTTATTGGAATAGGTGTATACGTATTACGTAACGAATTTATATATCTTACGCATTACATACTCTCAGATATTATTATAGTTATGGCAATTATTTTTTTCATTGATATGTTTTATTTTATATGATATTTATGGGTTGTGACATGGGATTTGATGGAATTTGCAAAATTAATTAATAATTTACAGCTCTCTCTCAGTATTTTCTGCCGCTCCCTCGGCCCCCATCAGATCAATTCGTATTAGGCTGATTTGTTTTTTCGCTCCCTCCACCTAACCTCCAGACTTATCCTTTTTCCCTGGAACAAAGTCTTTGCCTCTGCTGCTTCTTTCACTATGATTACGAAAGCCACTTCTTCCAAACCCAATCCCAGTGAAGTTTAATTTTCCTGATGTCACTGGTTTTTTCCATTTCGATTCTTTGGTTTTCGTTACAGTTGAACAGTAAGTAGTGTATGAATTCATGCAGATGATTATAAGAATGGCCATAGCCATGATACAAGCTGAATTGGGCTATACAAATTACAAATTGCAAAAATATTAGAATGATTATCAGCCAGTATTTATAATTTTATGTATCTACTCCTGCTTTAAAAAAATAATAATTTAAAATTATGAGTCGTAAATTAATGTATGACAAAGAAATGAATCAAAAAATTATTAATGACGGCCTACCGGTTTCATTACTAACAAAAGTAGCAAAACAATATAAGGTATCAAACAAAAAATGTGTAAGAATGAACTTTAAATTTTGGAACTTTGTATTTTGTATTTTATAGCTATAGTTATCGCACTCACTATTCCAGACTGCCTCTGATTTTTGTACTGTCAGCACTTTGTAAGTAAAGTTTTGCGTTATATGCTGTGTAGGCAGGCATGCTATGAATAGTTAATTTAATGTAGTAATCTATATACTTAAAACGTGCAGTACAGGCCAGCATAGGCCATTTATTAACCATTACGATTCTTGTGCATCAAACTCCTCCTACAGTTTTAAACTGATTACACTTTTTATGGTACCATTCGACGCGCCTTGACGTTTTGTCGTCATTCTTTCGACAATATTTAGAAAAATATTGCGTTTTGCCCTTTTTATGGCTGATTTACATTTTTTAACTCTGCGCCAATCACGGCACTAGAATTCAAAATTTCAAAAATAAAGTGATCCTGATTGGCACACAGCCCGACAAAATTATTTATTTCTATTTTCAAATTCGTGGGAACATCAGAATTTTTTAAAACTGATTCAAATAGTTTCGAAAGATAAAAAAAGTTCAGCTCAGCCAAAAGATTATTCAATTTAAATCTTACTACAAGTTTTATTAAATTTGTAAGAATCTAAACAGTAACTATGAGGACTTTAAGTCATCTACTAATTAAAAACTACACTATTGGAAGGGATAGGCGTCACACAATTCCCACTGCCAATCACTGTATATTTTGTAGATAGAGGAAGAATATAGTAATATCAGCTGTGTTTGGACTAGATGGACGTTACAAGAATAGTCCTGGTCAAGCATGTAAGAAAAACTCAACCCAGCCAAGACTGAGGTAAAGCTTTACCAACAATAAAATCTTGACCCAGGCAAACCTGCTCTTAAAATTTAACCCAAGCAAGCATTCAGCAAAAACGGAATCGTGGAAATGGTTGTGGCTCTAATGTAATCTGCACAAGCCTGTGTCCAAAGCTTAAACCAAATATAACAGTAAGGGGGTTGTAGGTCGATGGTTATGGTATTCAGCAGTAGATCCATCGTGTAACTGGTTACGCTAAAACCAACCTCTTATGTGTAACAGGTGTATACGGCAATAGAGAGCAATGATCACAGCAAGCATAATCACGGACAAGCATATGTGGGAAAATCTCACCCAGCCAAGAACTGTGGTAAAACTTTTACCCAACCAATGCTGTAATAGAATTTTTACTCAGCTAATACTGTAGTAAAATTTGAACCCAGCCAATTCTGTAGTAAAATTTTAACCCAGCAAATTCTGTAATTAAATCTAAACCCAGCTAACACTGTAGTAAAATTTTAACCCACACAATACTGTAGTGAAATTTCAAGTGAGCCAATAAAGTGTTACAATTTTGACCCAGACAATACTATCGTAAAATTTTATCCAAGACAACACTGTGGTAAAATTTTAACCCAAACAATACTGTGGTAAAATTTTAACCCAACCATCTATATACATAAAACGTGCAGTAAAGGCCAGCATAGGTCATTTATCCAACATTACAATTACTACATTACATTATGAGTAGTTAGGACTGCAGACTGTAGCGAAATTTACAGTCTCAGACCTGGCTTCGATCCTCTGCCACTGCTTATCGTTTTCGGCTCGGTGATGTACGGTAAACGTTACTGGATGGTTGATTTAACCCAATCTCTTTCGGTGCTCCTTAGTGACCACTACTTTTTGTAGGGGCCTTGGGAATGCAACTCCTTTACTGTGGAGGAGGGGACGGAAATAGGTAAAAGGCTACAAAGACTGAGACGATCTAACGCGGTAGCCTCCTTTTGCATCACCTATAGTGACTGGTTGAGTCTGGTTGTATTAACTTCGGTTAAATCGACCTAATAAATAAATTATTATTATATATATATATTTACCTGTAGTTCTAATTTTCCGGTTAATCTGCAGTTATTCTAATACGAATGTACTTTCTTTACTTAAAAAAAAACTGTAGTAGTATTACATGAGTAGGCCAAGTCTAGGATCTAAAAGGTAGGAGCTGCAGTGTTAGTCCAATGTGTTGTCCTAATCTCCCATGAAACTATACAAGTACTCTAAACTGCACGTCTAAAACGCACAAGCGCAACTTTTGGGCTTCATGACGCTTAATATTGTTATTAATCTATTGTCTAACCCCCTCTTCCACCTGCTCGCAACCCGTAGGGTTGCCTAACTGCTAGTCATACTGTTAAAACTTGCAGTACACAAAAGGATACCCCTCTACAGGAATTAACACTATGCCTTGTCCACCAAACTCCTCTCTCAGTTTTTTACTTTTCACACATTATATGGTATCAATCGCTGCGTCCCTACGTGAGGATTTCATTCTTTCAACAATATTATTGACATTGTTGCGTTTTGATCTTTTTATGACCGATTTACACTTTTTGCTTTTACCCAATCAGGGCCTTGCAATTCAAATTTTCAAATATTCGGCAATCCTGATTGGTACAGAGCTTGATAAAAAAATATTTATTTCATATTCAAATTAATTCAAACTTAAAAGAGTTTAAAAAATGGTAGAAATATTTTTACACAAAATAAAAAGTTGAGGTAAATGCAAAAATATTTTTAATAATTCATTAGAATTATTTAATTATTTAAAAATAATAATTTAAAAAAAAATATTTATCTCTGCCCAGAAATATTTAATTTCTAGGTTTTATTTAGCAATGCATTTGACCTGTATAGTAACTATGCCCACAGCACGCCTAACGTGGCTGTTACATCCACTACTATAAATAAGTACTTTAAAAAAGTAAATATTTGTGCTTAGGCCCGTCCTACAGGCGATATGTGCATTCACTTAAAAAATATATAATGAGAACATTAAAAAACTAACTAGAGAGAAAATAAATATTTAGAACTGGCGTTACAATTACGCTTCCCATTTAGACACAGTAAGAACAAAAGGCATTATGCACAAAGTAATTATGATTTTTAAAATATAAAGGATAGCAGTAATTTCAATGATCAATTAAAGCTACACAATACATCAACACTACTTTACCAGCCACAAGTGGACCCGTGATTGAATTAAAAAAATATCCCCGATGAAAATATTTCCTTTTGGGGCTAAAATGAATTAGGATCATCTCCATTCCGCTCTAATTTGAATTTTGATCATCTCCATTTTTCATGAAATACGCCTAATGAGATATGTTAAAGAGTAGTTAAGGGTTCCGTTATTTGAATCTAAGTACATTAGAAGTCATCTATAGATGATGTCATCAAAATATCGCCATTTTGGTCCATAGGACCCTTCTGTCATCAGATTACCCATTGCGTTAACGGCTACCTTTAGCATGCGATACCATCAATATCTAAATAGGCTGCTTTGCCATACCCATGACGTCATTTATGGGCGACCGCTTAATTTGTTTAAACTTTCCTTAATTTTTTTTATTAAACAAATAATTTAATGAATTATTTAATTAGAGCATCATTCATGAGACCTGGAATTAGTTCGTCAATTTACCACTACTGCAGCCTACTTGCATATTGATGGTACCACTTGCTTAAGATAGCCATTTACGCAACGGGTAATGTTGTACTCCTCAAGAGGTTTTAACAATTATGCCTTGATTGGGGTACTATAAGATATAGGTCTTAGTAATGTCCTTTGCATCAACCTTATGACGACTGAATAAATGTGACTTTTTGGCTTTTGGCTTCTTTTTTCACGTTTTCCACCTTTTGTTTTTCGCCAATCACGGCATATTTAAATTTTTTAAATGTAAACCATCTTGGTTGGCTAATACCTATATGAATAATTTATTTAAAAATTATTAATAAAGAGTTTGGCTGAAAATTATTAATTAGTTTTTTAGATTCTGAGCTGAAGGATCTATTGAAATGGCTATGTCTGTCTGTCTGTCTTTCCGACTGTTGTTTTTGCTCTACAGGTCACAGTTTTTAAAAAAATGTTATATCAAACAACTTTTAAACGGCCACAAATGCGAGGGAAAAGTGCTTTTTTGTTTCAGGAGTTGATCGGGCTAACCAGTTTTGTATAATTAACAGTTAATTGGACCCATGTTAAAACTATTTAAAGATTACAAACAAAAACCAGTAAAACTACAATAAGCGTACATATGTATTAACAGACATGGTTGGTCAAACTTCGTTTCTTATAATTCGCACGCCACTAATATATAAAAAGGAAATCTTGCATTATCAATAGTAGCATTAAAAACAAGTATGAGTGAAAGACTAGGGGAAGTTAGCAGGATATTTCATAAATGACGTCACAAAATATATATTGAAACATTATGTCCGTCTTTTAATCAGTCTCTCTATTTGGCATACTTTGCACGTCAGTTTTAATTTATTTCCTTCGAATAACTTTTACACAACCACAAATGCAAATAAAAATTGCAATATAGTTTCTTAAATTGACAGAACTAACCTGTTTTTATAAACAAGTGTTGAATGAGAACACGTCAACACGCATCAAAAGGGTACAACCAAATACACAGCTATACAAATACAAGCAAATACAGTGTTATATAATAATACTATTGTGCACTTTTTCTGATACTTCTAGGCACATTTTTATTCAAATTGTAGAATTTTGTGTTAGCTGTCATTTACCAAAGTCAAACACTGGCCATTAATTACTTAAGTTTGTCATCACTTCCCCGCCTGGCCATCACTTATCAAAGAACAGCCTACCTAGGTACCCTAATACAAGAGTGTGTCGTTATGGGTAGCATGGTAGTAGTAGTATCACACAGCAACGCCACGCCGCTAAAAGCTGGTGCATGAGTTTTAGGCCATTTTTTCCAGTGGACATTTTTTGAACATTGTGGAGGTTGGGTCTAACTAATTTCAACAATGCCACTCAATATTGTTAACTAACCTTAATCCTTTCCCCCCCCCCTCTGCTAGCAACCCATAGGGTTGCCTAACTGCTAGTCTATTATTTAATTCTTGCATAATGGGGCTCTATACCCCCCACTTAAATCCCACTACAAAGTTTGTCCATCAAACTCCTCCTACAGTTTTTCGATTTCGTCCTTTATTGTGGTGTCATTGGATAGCCCTTGGTCAAGTGTCTTTGAGCTTGGACTCGGAAATTAATTGTTTTGACAGTTTTTTGAATTATTAACGTTTTAACATTTTTTATTCTGCGCCAATCACGGCACTGGAATTTAAACTTTTGAAAATTCAATGATCCTGATTGGCACAGACCCCAGTAAAAAATTATATTTTTCTATTTTTAAAATTATTTTGAACATGGAAGAGCTTTAAACTGATTCAAAAAGTTTTAAAAGAAAAGAAAAGTAAGGTCAGCTAAAATAATTGTATTTTTATTTTTCTTACTAATTGTCAAGAAATAATTGATTGTAAGAGAACAAAAAGTTTAGTAAAGTAAAAAATAAACGTTGAAAGAACTATTGTTTACAATTTTAAATTGGTTGCCATTTTAAACTGCAACGTATCCATGTCTACTCTGCAGTGACAATCAACGGTAAACTTTATAAGAACACTAGCAGGTTAGCAACCCAATTGGTTGCAATTAAAGGTAATATATAATATGTTCTTCAAGTTTAGCTGTCACAATATGTTGCATTGATTGTGGTCAAATAACCTTAACGCATGCCCGGTATAAGCTTTAATTAATGGCTCCACTCAGTTAGGTTAATAAAACAGGCTTGGTCGGAATATGCTTTGACCATATGTCTCCTCAGAGTAAGGGATGACCCCCCCGTCAAGCAGTATTTCGTACTAATAATTTATTTTTCTCACTTAATTTTAAAAAAACTCATAGTGGGGTTTACGCTGGCTATTAAACGTTGTTTGTGCTTAAGTTTTTAACTATTTCTAATTTCAAGCTTTTTGCAGAATCGTAACACTTTTGCGCCTGTAATCCAATAAAAATGTCGATTTTTATTACTCTCTTCGTGTAAATTAATGTTACTATTCAAAGTTGGACCCCTCAGACCCGCGTACTATTACATATCCGCGTACTATTACTGATCCGCGCATTATTATAGAATATATATGATAAATAATAATCCTGGAAATGTATAAATAGATCATTTTTCATACCTCAAAAACAAGTAAATAATGCAATTAGTACCTCTCAAAAACATGCAACTGGGCAAGGGCTAACTATAATTACCAACTGAGCTTACCTATGGTTTACATTCATTGCAATGCTAAAATATATTAGTAAAAATATCCTACAATATATATATCAATAAATATACTCAAGACTTTTAAATTTAGCCATCACTGCAGTAAAGCCTTATTTCGGCCTCCGACCAAAGTCGCCCACTATAGCGTTGACCTTCTGGGTAAGAATGAGGTCGCACAATGGTTAATCGTGCCACTCCGCCTTAAACCTCATCGTGCCACTCCGGCCTATACTAAACCGTGCCACTCCTACAGTGTTGCCGCTATGTACATCCCTATGCTTAAACATGCCACTTCGACCTATACTAAACCGTGCCACTCCTACAGTGTTGCCGCTATGTACATCCCTATGCTTAAACATGCCACTTCGACCTATCTTAACTATGCCACTCCATCCCATGCCTTACTGTGCTACTCCTACTGAGTCTATATACGACGTGTACCGACGGTCTTACTTGCAGGCTGGTATAGCCCGGAGTGACTCAGTAATACATAGCCAGGAGTGACATAGTTACGATATGTCGAAGTGGCATGGTTAAGATATGTCGGAGTGGCATCGTTAAGATATGTTGGAGTGGCATGGTTAAGCTATGACAAAGTGGCTTGGTTAAGATAGGTCAGAGTGGCATCTTTTATCTTCGTATCTATGTGTACACTGCAATACAGTACCTACATTCAATTTAACGGCACGTTTTGTAATATTATTACTGTAGCACAATGGTGTTTCAACAATTAATTTTTTTATCTCTCAATTAAAACTTCGATAATAGAGTATGAGTTGGCCACAGTTAAGAGCCACGAAGTTAGGTCTATTTTCAAACGGATGACTAAACAAATACTTATAATGTCTAAACCAAGCAATCCCAAGCATTGATTTGATAAAAAATTAACTTTCCCTTAATTCCAAGGTCTGAGTAAAACCTAAACCCTCACAAGCCTGTAATATAATAAAAAAAGTACGTATAGGTAAAGCCCAACAAATTGAGTAGTATGGGCAAGGTGTTAATGTCAGGCAAGCCTTTGGTAAATTCTTAACCCAGCCAACACTGCAGTAAAACTTTACTTGAGCGAGCCTGTAGGTAAACCCCAACAAATTGAATAGTATGGTCAGTAACACTGCAGCAATACCTTATCCTGGCTTCCGACCTAAGTCATCTATTACAACGTTACATGGGCAAGTCTTTTATCAAAATTTAACCCAAACCCACTCCATAGCGTAACGCGGGCATGTTTCTGGTTGAAAGTTTCCTGCTACCATCCTCCAATGGTAATAAATTAACTTTGTAAGGCCAATATGCCCAGAAAAAAAAACTAACATCAAATAATTGCGACCACGCCATTTAAATGCATGTACATTAAAGTTAAAATTTTTTGAAGACAGCAGCAGTCAATTTGGTTACTGCAACATAAGATTTGTGCCCCCCTCTTTAATTTAATTATTCCCAAATAAAGCTCGCAACCCATAGGGTTGCCTAACTGCTATCTTCTATATACTTAAAACGTGCAGTACAGGCCAGCATAGGCCATTTATTAACCATTACAATTCTTGTACCCTAAACTCCTCCTACAGTTTTCAACTAATTACACTTTTTATGGTACCATTCGACGCGCCTTGACGTTTTGTCGTCATTCTTTTGACCATATTTAGAAAAATATTGCGTTTGGCACTTTTTATGGCTGATTTACATTTTTTGACTCTGCGCCAATCACGGCACTAGAATTCAAATTTTCAAAAATACAGTGATCCTGATTGCCACACAGCCCGACAAAAATATTTATTTCTATTTTCAAATTCGTGTGAACATCAAAAATTTTTTAAACTGATTCAAATAGTTTCGAAAATAAAAAAAGTTCAGCTCAGCCAAAAGATTATTCAATTTAAATCTTACTACAAGTTTTATTAAATTTGTAAGAATCTAAACAGTAACTATGAGGACTTTAAGTCATCTACTAATCTACTAATTAAAAACTACACTATTGGAAGGGATAGGCGTCACACAATTCCCACTGCCAATCACTGCATATTTTGTAGATAGAAGAAGGGTATAGTAATATCAGCTGTGTCCAAAGCTTAAACCAAATATAACAGTAAGGGGGTTTTAGGTCGACGGTTATGGTATTCAGCAGTAGATCCATCGTGTAACTGGTTACGCTAAAACCAACCTTTTATGTGTAACAGGTGTATACGGAAATAGAGAGCAATGATCACAGCAACCATAATCACGGACAAGCATATGTGGGAAAATCTTACCCAGCCAAGAACTGTGGTAAAATTTTAACCCAACCAATGCTGTGATAGAATTTTAACTCAGCCAATACTGTAGTAAAATTTGAACCCAGCCAATTCTGTAGTAAAATTTTAACCCAGCAAATTCTGTAATCAAATTTTAACCCAGCTAACACTGTAGTAAAATTTTAACCCACACAATACTGTAGTGAAATTTCAACCCAGCCAATAAAGTGTTGAAATTTTGACCCAGACAATACTATCGTAAAATTTTATCCAAGACAAAACTGTACTAATATTTTAACCCTGCCAATACTGTGGTAAAATTTTAACCCAACCATCTATATACATAAAACGTGCAGTAAAGGCCAGCATAGGCCATTTATCTAACATTACAATTACTACATTACATTATGAGTAGTTAGGACTGCAGACTGTAGCGAAATTTACAGTCTCAGACCTGGCTTCGATCTACTGCCACTGCTTATCGTTTTCGGCTCGGTGATGTACGGTAAACGTTACTGGATGGTTGATTTAACCCAATCTCCTTCGGTGCTCCTTAGTGACCACTACTATTTGTAGGGGCCTAGGGAATGCAACTCCTTTACTGTGGAGGAGGGAATGGGTAAAAGGCTACAAAGACCAAGACGATCTAACGTGGTAGCCTCCTTTTGCCTCACCCATAGTGACTGGTTGAGTCTGGTTGTATGAACTTCGGTTGAATCGACCCAATAAATAAATTATCATTATATATATATATTTACCTGTAGTTCTAATTTTCCGGTGAATCTGCAGTTATTCTAATACGAATGTACTTTCTTTACTTAAAAAAAACTGTAGTGGTATTACATGAGTAGGCCAAGTCTGGGATCTAAAAGGTAGGAGCTGCAGTGTTAGTCTAATGTGTTGTGTTAATCTCCCAGTCAACTATACAAGTACTCTAAGCTGCACGTCTAAAACGCACAAGCGCCACTTTTGGGCTTCATGACGCTTAATATTGTTATTATTCCATTGTCTAACCCCCTCCCCCACCTGCTCGCAACCCGTAGGGTTGCCTAACTGCTAGTCTATCTATCTATCTATCTATCTATCTATCTATCTATCTATCTATCTATCTATCTATCTATCTATCTATCTATCTATCTATCTATCATCTATCTATCTATATACTTAAAACGTGCAGTACAGGCCAGCATAGGCCATTTATTAACCATTACAATTCTTGTACACCAAACTCCTCCTACAGTTTTCAACTATTTGGAGGTTTCTTGGTGTCAATAGATGCGCCTTCATGTAAGGATGTCCTTCTTTTAACAATATCATTAAAATAGTTTGTTTTGCTTTTTTTATGGCCGATTTACAGTTTTTGGTTTTAGCCAATCAGGGCCTTTGCAATTCAAATTTTTAAAATTTAAGTGGTCCTGATTGGCTTACAGGAAGATGAAAAATTATTTATTTCATATTCAAATTAATTCAAACTTAAAATAATTTAAAATATGGTAGAAACATTTTTACCTAAAATGAAAAACTGAAATCAACTCTAAATTATTTTTAATAATTCATTAAAGTTATGTAATTATTTAAAAATAATAATATTATAAAATATTTATAATTTATCTCTGCCCAGAAATATTTAATTTGTATTTTTTTTATTTTATTCAGCAATGGATTTTACGTGTAAAGTAACTATGCCCACACCACGCCTAACGTGGCTCTTACAGCCACGACCATAAATAATTACTTCTACAAAGTCAATATATTGATGCTAAGGCCCGTCCTACAAACGTTATGTACATGCAATTAAATTAACCTTTAAAATATATAATATGAACCTAAAAAGTAACGGTGACCACATTACACCAACACGACTTTAACAGCCGCAAGTTGACCCAAGTCTTTATCATTAATATATTGATGCTAAGGCCCGTCCTACGGACGTTATGTACATGCAATTAAATTAACTTATAAAATATATAATATGAACCTAAAAAGTAACGGTGACCACATTACACCAACACGACTTTAACAGCCGCAAGTTGACCCAAGTCTTTATCATTAAGTCGAAACTTAACCCAGTAAAAATAAATTGGCCGCAGTCAATAACACATTTGATTTACCCTGTCGTCCAAAAATTCCGCCAAATACGTACAGGGTTTCATTGATAAGTGATGGCCAACTTTAGTAAGTGATGGCCAAATTTAGTAAGTGATGGCCAAATTTAGTAAGTGATGGCCAAATTTAGTAAGTGATGGCCAACTTTAGTTAGTGATGCCCAACTTTAGTAAGTGATGGCCAACTTTAGTTAGTGATGCCCAACTTTAGTAAGTGATGGCCAAATTTAGTAAGTGATGGCCAACTTAAGTAACTAATGACCATTTGTAGTACCTGATGGCCAACTTTAGTAAGTGATGGCCAACTTAAGTAACTAATGACCATTTTAAGTACCTGATGGCCAACTTTAGTAAGTGATAGCCACCTTTACTAAATGATGGCAAAGTTTAGTAAGTGATGGCCAGTTACATTTAGTGTCATATAATAAAACTATTGTGCACTTTTTCCGAAGTTCTGGGCACATTTTTAGCTGCTAACTTACTAACTTCAGTAAGTAATGGCCAAATTTAGTAAGTGATGGCCAACGTTAGTTAGTGATGCCCAACTTTAGTAACTGATGGTCAACTTTAGTTAGTGATGCCCAACTTTAGTAAGTGATGGCCAACTTTAGTAAGTGATGGCCAACTTAAGTAACTAATGACAATTTTTAGTACCTGATGGCCAACTTTACTAAGTGATAGCTACCTTTAGTAAATGATGGCAAACTTTAGTAAATGATGAAAAAGTTAAGTAAATGATAGCAAAGTTTAATAAGTGATGGCCAGCTATATTTAGTGTCATATAATAAAACTATTGTGCACTTTTTCCGAAGTTCTGGGCACATTTTTAGTTAAATTGTAGAATTTTTTGTTGGCCGTCACTTACTAAAGTCAAATTGGCCATTAATTACTTAAGTTATCCATCACTTCCGGGCCTAGCTAGGTCTAATTAATTTCAACGATGCCATTCAATGTTGTTTATTACCATAAATTCTCCCCCCCCCACCCTGCTAGCAACCCGTAGGGTTGCCTAACTGCTAGTCATACTGTTAAAATCTGCAGTACACAAAAGGATACCCCTCCACAGGAATTAACACTACGCCTTGTCCACCCTACTCCTCTCTCAGTTTTTAACTTTTTACACATTATATGGTATCAATCGCTGCGTCTCTATGTGAGGATTTCATTCTTTCAACAATATCAATGAGAATGTTGCGTTTTGCACCTTTTATTACCGATTTACACTTTTTGCTTTAACCCAATCAGGGCCTTGCAATTCAAATTTTCAAAATTTTAGTGATCTTGATTGGCTCACCGCTAATTAATAAATTGTTTTTTTACAATTTGAATTTGATTCAAATTTAAAATTAAGATTTAAAAATAAATATTCAAAATTAAAATTATTTATTTCTATTTTTATTTGAATTAGATTTAAATTTAAAATTTAAATTTAATAATTAAAAAATAAATATCAAAAATAAAAAATTATTTAATTACATTTTCAAAATAATTTGTTTAAACATGAACTAGAAAATGCAAGATTACGGCTTTCGTTTGTTTTTTCCACGGTGGAACTCAGGTTCAGCACTGCCAGAAAGATTTCAGTTAGACAGAGTAGTTAGATAGCCATTCCATATATTTTATAAGTTCCATTTTTAGTAAGTGATGGCCAACTTTAGTAAGTGATGGCCAGCTTATCATTAATATGGCGGCTTAACATTGTTAACCCCCCTAGGCGGTCATTAACCCCCACTCCTTCCCCTAGCAAAAAATCCTAGATCCGCCGCCGCTCACACATGTCATACTTACAACTGGAACACTCACTTATTGGCAAAAGGAAGCAATGTACACAACAAGCACAATCCCATAACAGCCGGTTAGAAAAACTTACCCCAGTCATTACTGTGTTAAAAATTTAACTCACACAACACTGTGGTAAAATCTTGACCCGGGCAAGCATGCACTCAAATGGTAACCCGGAAAAGCCTCTGCTCTGTCGAAACTTAAACCAGTAAAGCTAAATTAACCGCAGTCAATAAAACATTTGATTTACCCTGTCGTCCTAATATCTCGGCGAATACGAAGCAGGGTTTCATTGATAAATGACGGCCAACTTTAGTAAGTAATGGTCAAATTTAGTAAGTGATGTCTAACTATAGTGGGCGATGGCCAAATTTAGTAAGTGATGTCCAACTTTTGTAGGTGATGGCCAACTTTAGAAAGAAATGGCCAACTTTAGTAAGTGATGGCCAACTTTAGTTAGTGATGGCCAGCTTAAGTAACTGATGCCCAACTTAAGTTGGTGATGGCTAACTTTAATAAGTGATGACCAACTTAAGTTAGTGATAGCCAACTTTAGTTAGTGATGGCCAACTTTAGTAACTGATGGCCAACTTTAGTAACTGATGACCAACTTTAGTTACTGATAGCCAACTTTAGTAACTGATGGCCAACTATAGTAACTAATAGCCAATTTTAGTTAGTGATAGCCAACTTTAGTAGGCGATGGCCAACTTTTGTAGGTGATGGCCAACTTTAGTAACTGATGGCCATTTTTAGTAACTGATGGCCAACTTTAGTAACTGATGGCCATTTTTAGTAACTGATGGCCAACTTTAGTAACTGATGGCCAACTTTAGTTAGTGATGGCCAACTTAAGTTACTGATGGCCAGCTTTAGTAACTGATGGCCAACTTTAGTTACTGATTGCTAACTTTAGTTACTGATGGCCACCTTTAGTAACTGATATCCAAGTTAAGTAACTAATGGCTAATTTTATTTAGTGATGGCCAACTTTAGTAGGTCATGGCCAAATTTTGTAGGTGATGGCCAACTTTAGTAACTGTTAGCCAACTTTAGTAACTGATGGCCAACTTTAGTTAGTGATCGCCAATTTTAGTTACTGATGGCCAGCTTTAGTACGTGATGGCGAACTTTAGTTACTGATGCCCAACTATAGTTACTGATGGCTAGCTTTAGTAACTGATGGCCAACTTCAGTTAGTCATGGCCATCTTTAGTAACTGATGGCCAACTTTAGTTAGTGATGGCCAACTTTAGTAAGCGTTGGCCAAATTTAGTGACTTATGGCCAACCTTAGTAACTAATGGCCGACTTTAGTTACTGATGGCCAACTTTAGTAGTTGATAGCCAACTTTAGTACCTGATGGCCAACTTTAGTAACTGATGACCAACTTTAGTTACTCATGGTCAATTTTAGTCAGTGATGGCCAACTTTAGTAGGTGATGACCAACTTAAGTAACTGATGACCAACTTTAGGGACTGATGGCCAACTTTAGTAAGTGATGGAAAAGTTTAGTAAGTGATGGCAAACTTTATTAGTTCATGGCCAATTTGACTTTAGTAAGTGATGGCCAGTTTGACTTGAGTAGGTAACAGCCAACGAACCAAAATCTGGAAATTGATTAACAAGGTGCCTGGAACGTTTCATAATAGTATTGTGTAACTATTTATATGAAACAACACTAAATTACTTAAAATATAACCTAACAGTTCTTAGTCAATTTTTTTGTAGCATCCTCCCCCGTGTTATCACCTGACCTCAAACATAACAAGCTCTAGAGGGTAGCATTTACTAAAGTTCACTTGGCTGTCATTCACTAAAGGCAAACACTGGCCAATAATTACTTAAGTTTGTCATCACTCCCCCACCTGGCCACCACTTATCAAAGAACAGCCTACCTATGTACCCCAATACAAGCGTGTGTCGTTATGGGTAGCATGGTAGTAGTAGTATCACACAACAACGCCACGCCGCTGAAAGCTGGTGCGTGAGTTTTAGGCCATTTGTTTCAGTGGACATTTTTGGAACATTGTGGAGGTTGGGTCTAACTAATTTCAACGATGCCACTCAATATTGTTAACAAACCTTAATCCTTCCTCCCCCCCTGTCTGCTAGCAACCCATAGGGTTGCCTAACTGCTAGTCTATCTATCTATCTATCTTCTATCTATATACTTAAAACGTGCAGTACAGGCCAGCATAGGCCATTTATTAACCATTACAATTCTTGTGCATCAAACTCGTCCTACAGTTTTCAACTATTTGGAGGTTTCTTGGTGTCAATAGATGCGCCTTCATGTAAGGATGTCCTTCTTCTAACAATATTATTAAAATAGTTTGTTTTGCACTTTTTATGGCCGATTTACAGTTTTTGGTTTTAGCCAATCAGGGCCTTTGCAATTCAAATTTTCAAAATTTTAGTGGTCCTGATTGGCTTACAGGAAGATGAAAAATTATTTATTTCATATTTAAATTAATTTAAACTTAAAAGAATTTAAAATATAGTAGAAACATTGTTACCTAAAATAAAAAACTGAAATCAACGCTAAATTATTTTTAATAATTCATTAAAATTATGTAATTATTTATAAATAATAATTTATTAATATTTATAATTTATCTCTGCCCAGAAATATTTAATTTGTATTTATTTTATTTTATTCAGCAACGGATTTTACGTGTAAAGTAACTATGCCCACACCACGCCTAACGTGGCTCTTACAGCCACAACCATAAATAATTACTTCTACAAAGTCAATATATTGATGCTAAGGCCCGTCCTACGGACGTTATGTACATGCAATTAAATTAACTTATAAAATATATAATATGAACCTAAAAAGTAACGGTGACCACATTACACCAACACGACTTTAACAGCCGCAAGTTGACCCAAGTCTTTATCATTAAGTCGAAACTTAACCCAGTAAAGTTAAATTGGCCGCAGTCAATAACACATTTGATTTACCCTGTCGTCCAAAAATTCCGCCAAATAGGTAGCAGGGTTTCATTGATAAGTTATGGCCAACTTAAGTAAGTGATGGCCAAATTTAGTAAGTGATGGCTAACTTTAGTAAGTGATGGCCAAATTTAGTAAGTGATGGCCAACTTTAGAAAGTGATGCCCAACTTTAGTAAGTGATGGCCAACTTTAGTTAGTGATGCCCAACTTTAGTAAGTGATGGCCAACTTTAGTAAGTGATGGCCAACTTTAGTAAGTGATGGCCAACTTAAGTAACTAATGACCATTTGTAGTACCTGGTGGCCAACTTTAGTAATTGAAAGCCACCTTTACTAAATGATGGCAAAGTTTAGTAAGTGATGGCCAGTTACATTTAGTGTCATATAATAATACTATTGTGCACTTTTTCCGAAGTTCTGGGCACATTTTGAACTGCTGACTTACTAACTTCAGTAAGTAATGGCCAAATTTAGTAAGTGATGGCCAACGTTAGTTAGTGATGCCCAACTTTAGTAACTGATGGCCAACTTTGGTTAGTGATGCCTAACTTTAGTAAGTGATGGCCAACTTTGGTAAGTGATGGCCAACTTAAGTAACTTATGATAATTTTTAGTACCTGATGGCCAACTTTACTAAGTGATAGCTACCTTTAGTAAATAATAGCAAACTTTAGTAAATGATGAAAAAGTTAAGTTAATGATAGCAAAGTTTAATAAGTGATGGCCAGCTATATTAAGTGTCATATAATAATACTATTGTGCACTTTTTCCGAAGTTCTGGGCACATTTTTAGTTAAATTCTAGAACTTTTTGTTGGCCGTCACTTACTAAAGTCAAATTGGCCATTAATTACTAAAGTTATCTATCACTTCCGGGCCTACCTAGGTCTAATCAATTTCAACGATGCCATTTAATGTTGTTTATTACTATAAATTCCCCCCCCCACCCTGCTAGCAACCCGTAGGGTTGCCTAAATGCTAGTCTATATACTTAAAACGTGCAGTACAGGCCAGCATAGGCCATTTATTAACCATTACGATTCTTGTGCACCAAACTCCTCCTACAGTTTTCAACTGATTACACTTTTTATGGTACCATTCGACGCGCCTTGACGTTTTGTCGTCATTCTTTTGGCAATATTTAGAAAAATATTGCGTTTTGCACTTTTTATGGCTGATTTACATTTTTTGACTCTGCGCCAATCACGGCACTAGAATTCAAATTTTCAAAAATACAGTGATCCTGATTGGCACACAGCCCGACAAAAATATTTATTTCTATTTTCAAATTCGTGTGAACATCAAAAATTTTTAAAACTGATTTAAATAGTTTCGAAAGATAAAAAAAGTTCAGCTCAGCCAAAAGATTATTCAATTTAAATCTTACTACAAGTTTTATTAAATTTGTAAGAATCTAAACAGTAACTATGATGACTTTAAGTCATCTACTAATCTACTAATTAAAACCTACACTATTGGAAGGGATAGGCTTCACACAATTCCCACTGCCAATCACTGTATATTTTGTAGATAGAAGAAGGGTATAGTAATATCAGCTGTGTCCAAAGCTTAAACCAAATATAACAGTAAGGGGGTTTTAGGTCGACGGTTATGGTATTTAGCAGTAGATCCATCGTGTACCTGGTTACGCTGAAACCAACCTTTTATGTGTAACAGGTGTATACGGAAATAGAGAGCAATGATCACAGCAAGCCTAATCACGGACAAGCATATGTGGGAAAATCTTACCCAGCAAAGAACTGTGGTAAAATTTTAACCCAACCTATGCTGTGATAGAATTTTAACTCAGCCAATACTGTAATAAAATTTGAACCCAGCCAATTCTGTGGTAAAATTTTAACCCAACAAATTCTGTAATCAAATTTTAACGCAGCTAATACTGTAGTAAAATTTTAACCCACACAATACTGTAGTGAAATTTCAACCCAGCCAATAGAGTGTTACAATTTTGACTCAGACAATACTGTCGTAAAATTTTATCCAATACAACACTGTGGTAAAATTTTAACCCAAACAATACTGTGGTAAAATTTTAACCCAACCATCTATATACATGAAACGTGCAGTAAAGGCCAGCATAGGCCATTTATCTAACATTACAATTACTACATTACATTATGAGTAGTTAGGACTGCAGACTGTAGCGAAATTTACAGTCTCAGACCTGGCTTCGATCTACTGCCACTGCTTATCGTTTTCGGCTCAGTGATGTACGGTAAACGTTACTGGATGGCTGATTTAACCCAATCTCCTTCGGTGCTACTTAGTGACCACTACTATTTGTAGGGGCCTACGGAATGCAACTCCTTTACTGAGGAAGAGGGAACGCGAATGGGTAAAAGGCTACAAAGACCAAGACGATCTAACGTGGTAGCCTCCTTTTGCCTCACCCATAGTGACTGGTTAAGTCTATTTGTATGAACTTCGGTTGAATCGACCCAATAAATAAATTATCATTATATATATATATTTACCTGTAGTTCTGATTTTTCGGTGAATCTGCAGTTACTCTAATACGAATGTACTTTCTTTACTTTAAAAAAAACTGTAGTGGTATTACATGAGTAGGCCAAATCTGGGATCTAAAAGGTAGGAGCTGCAGTGTTAGTCTAATGTGTTGTCCTAATCTCCCAGTCAACTATACAAGTACTCTAAGCTGCACGTCTAAAACGCACAAGCGCCACTTTTGGGCTTCATGACGCTTAATATTGTTATTATTCCATTGTCTAACCCCCTCCCCCACCTGCTCGCAACCCGTAGGGTTGCCTAACTGCTAACTGATTTAAATAGTTTCGAAAGATAAAAAAAGTTCAGCTCAGCCAAAAGATTATTCAATTTAAATCTTACTACAAGTTTTATTAAATTTGTAAGAATCTAAACAGTAACTATGATGACTTGAAGTCATCTACTAATCTACTAATTAAAAACTACACTATTGGAAGGGATAGGCGTCACACAATTCCCACTGCCAATCACTGTATATTTTGTAGATCGAAGAAGGGTATAGTAATATCAGCTGTGTTTGAACTAGATGGACGTTACAAGCATAGTCCCGGTCAAGCATGTAAAAAAACTCAACCCAGCCAAGACTGAGGTAAAGCTTCACCACCAATAAAATCTTGACCCAGGCAAACCTGCTCTCAAAATTTAACCCAAGCAAGCATTCAGCAAAAACAGAAATGTGGAAATGGTTGTGGCTCTAATGTAATCCGCACAAGCCTGTGTCCAAAGCTTATACCAAATATGACAGTAAGGGGGTTTTAGGTCGACGGTTATGGTATTTAGCAGTAGATCCATCGTGTACCTGGTTACGCTGAAACCAACCTTTTATGTGTAACAGGTGTATACGGAAATAGAGAGCAATGATCACAGCAAGCATAATCACGGACAAGCATATGTGGGAAAATCTTACCCAGCAAAGAACTGTGGTAAACTTTTAACCCAACCTATGCTGTGATAGAATTTTAACTCAGCCAATACTGTAATAAAATTTGAACCCAGCCAATTCTGTGGTAAAATTTTAACCCAACAAATTCTGTAATCAAATTTTAACCCAGCTAACACTGTAGTAAAATTTTAACCCACACAATACTGTAGTGAAATTTCAACCCAGCCAATAGAGTGTTACAATTTTGACTCAGACAATACTGTCGTAAAATTTTATCCAATACAACACTGTGGTAAAATTTTAACCCAAACAATACTGTGGTAAAATTTTAACCCAACCATCTATATACATAAAACGTGCAGTAAAGGCCAGCATAGGCCATTTATCCAACATTACAATTACTACATTACATTATGAGTAGTTAGGACTGCAGACTGTAGCGAAATTTACAGTCTCAGACCTGGCTTCGATCCTCTGCCACTAGTTATCGTTTTCGGCTGGGTGTTGTACGGTAAACGTTACTGGATGGTTGATTTAACCCAATCTCCTTCGGTGCTCCTTAGTGACCACTACTTTTTGTAGGGGCCTACGGAATGCAACTCCTTTACTGTGGAGGAGGGGACAAGAATAGGTAAAAGGCTACAAAGACCGAGACGATCTAACGCGGTAGCCTCCTTTTGCGTAACCCATAGTGACTGGTTGAGTCTGGTTGTATGAACTTCGGTTGAATCGACCCAATAAATAAATTATTATTATATATATATATTTACCTGTAGTTCTAATTTTCCGGTAAATTTGCAGTTATTCTAATACAAATGTACTTTTTTTACTTAAAAAAAAACTGTAGTGGTATTACATGAGTGGGCCAAGTCTGGGATCTAAAACGTACGAGCTGCAGTGTTAGTCTAATGTGTTGTCTTAATCTCCCAGTCAACTATACAAGTACTTTAAGCTGCACGTCTAAAACGCACAAGCGCCACTTTTGGGCTTCATGACGCTTAACGTTGTTATTAGTCCATTGTCTAACCTCCTCCTCCACCTGCTCGCAACCCGTAGGGTTGCCTAACTGCTAGTCTATCTATCTATATAATTAAAATTTGCAGTACAGGCCAGCATAGGATAGTGGTAAGTTAACGGGGGACCTTGTAACCTAAACTCCTCTCTCAGTTTTCAACTATTTACACTTTTTATGGTACCATTCGACGCGCCTTGACGTTTTGTCGTCATTCTTTCGACAATATTTGGAAAAATATTGCTTTTGCACATTTTATCGCTGATTTACACTTTTTTACTCTGCGCCAATCACGGCACTAGAATTCAAATTTTCAAAAATACAGTGATCCTGATTGGCACACAGCCCGACAAAAATATTTATTTCTATTTTCAAATTCGTGTGAACATCAAAAATTTTTAAAACTGATTTAAATAGTTTCGAAAGATAAAAAAAGTTCAGCTCAGCCAAAAGATTATTCAATTTAAATCTTACTACAAGTTTTATTAAATTTGTAAGAATCTAAACAGTAACTATGATGACTTTAAGTCATCTACTAATCTACTAATTAAAACCTACACTATTGGAAGGGATAGGCGTCACACAATTCCCACTGCCAATCACTGTATATTTTGTAGATAGAAGAAGGGTATAGTAATATCAGCTGTGTTTGAACTAGATGGACGTTACAAGCATAGTCCCGGTCAAGCATGTAAAAAAAACTCAACCCAGCCAAGACTGAGGTAAAGCTTCACCACCAATAAAATCTTGACCCAGGCAAACCTGCTCTCAAAATTTAACCCAAGCAAGCATTCAGCAAAAACGGAAATGTGGAAATGGTTGTGGCTCTAATGTAATCCGCACAAGCCTGTGTCCAAAGCTTAAACTAAATATGACAGTAAGGGGGTTTTAGGTCGACAGTTATGGTATTTAGCAGTAGATCCATCGTGTACCTGGTTACGCTGAAACCAACTTTTTATGTGTAACAGGTGTATACGGAAATAGAGAGCAATGATCACAGCAAGCATAATCACGGACAAGCATATGTGGGAAAATCTTACCCAGCAAAGAACTGTGGTAAAATTTTAACCCAACCTATGCTGTGATAGAATTTTAACTCAGCCAATACTGTAATAAAATTTGAACCCAGCCAATTCTGTGGTAAAATTTTAACCCAACAAATTCTGTAATCAAATTTTAACCCAGCTAACACTGTAGTAAAATTTTAACCCACACAATACTGTAGTGAAATTTCAACCCAGCCAATAGTGTTACAATTTTGACTCAGACAATACTGTCGTAAAATTTTATCCAATACAACACTGTGGTAAAATTTTAACCCAAACAATACTGTGGTAAAATTTTAACCCAACCATCTATATACATAAAACGTGCAGTAAAGGCAAGCATAGGCCATTTATCTAACATTACAATTACTACATTACATTATGAGTAGTTAGGACTGCAGACTGTAGCGAAATTTACAGTCTCAGACCTGGCTTCGATCCTCTGCCACTAGTTATCGTTTTCGGCTGGGTGTTGTACGGTAAACGTTACTGGATGGTTGATTTAACCCAATCTCCTTCGGTGCTCCTTAGTGACCACTACTTTTTGTAGGGGCCTACGGAATGCAACTCCTTTACTGTGGAGGAGGGGACAAGAATAGGTAAAAGGCTACAAAGACCGAGACGATCTAACGCGGTAGCCTCCTTTTGCGTAACCCATAGTGACTGGTTGAGTCTGGTTGTATGAACTTCGGTTGAATCGACCCAATAAATAAATTATTATTATATATATATATTTACCTGTAGTTCTAATTTTCCGGTAAATTTGCAGTTATTCTAATACAAATGTACTTTTTTTACTTTAAAAAAAACTTTAGTGGTATTACATGAGTGGGCCAAGTCTGGGATCTAAAACGTACGAGCTGCAGTGTTAGTCTAATGTGTTGTCTTAATCTCCCAGTCAACTATACAAGTACTTTAAGCTGCACGTCTAAAACGCACAAGCGCCACTTTTGGGCTTCATGACGCTTAACGTTGTTATTAGTCCATTGTCTAACCTCCTCCTCCACCTGCTCGCAACCCGTAGGGTTGCCTAACTGCTAGTCTATCTATATAATTAAAATTTGCAGTACAGGCCAGCATAGGATAGTGGTAAGTTAACCGGGGACCTTGTAACCTAAACTCCTCTCTCAGTTTTCAACTATTTACACTTTTTATGGTACCATTCGACGCGCCTTGACGTTTTGTCGTCATTCTTTCGACAATATTTGGAAAAATATTGCTTTTGCACATTTTATCGCTGATTTACACTTTTTTACTCTGCGCCAATCACGGCACTAGAATTCAAATTTTCAAAAATACAGTGATCCTGATTGGCACAGAGCCCGACAAAAATATTTATTTCTATTTTCAAATTCGTGTGAACATCAAAAATTTTTAAAACTGATTTAAATAGTTTCGAAAGATAAAAAAAGTTCAGCTCAGCCAAAAGATTATTCAATTTAAATCTTACTACAAGTTTTATTAAATTTGTAAGAATCTAAACAGTAACTATGATGACTTTAAGTCATCTACTAATCTACTAATTAAAACCTACACTATTGGAAGGGATAGGCGTCACACAATTCCCACTGCCAATCACTGTATATTTTGTAGATAGAAGAAGGGTATAGTAATATCAGCTGTGTTTGAACTAGATGGACGTTACAAGCATAGTCCCGGTCAAGCATGTAAAAAAAACTCAACCCAGCCAAGACTGAGGTAAAGCTTCACCACCAATAAAATCTTGACCCAGGCAAACCTGCTCTCAAAATTTAACCCAAGCAAGCATTCAGCAAAAACGGAAATGTGGAAATGGTTGTGGCTCTAATGTAATCCGCACAAGCCTGTGTCCAAAGCTTAAACTAAATATGACAGTAAGGGGGTTTTAGGTCGACAGTTATGGTATTTAGCAGTAGATCCATCGTGTACCTGGTTACGCTGAAACCAACCTTTTATGTGTAACAGGTGTATACGGAAATAGAGAGCAATGATCACAGCAAGCATAATCACGGACAAGCATATGTGGGAAAATCTTACCCAGCAAAGAACTGTGGTAAAATTTTAACCCAACCTATGCTGTGATAGAATTTTAACTCAGCCAATACTGTAATAAAATTTGAACCCAGCCAATTCTGTGGTAAAATTTTAACCCAACAAATTCTGTAATCAAATTTTAACCCAGCTAACACTGTAGTAAAATTTTAACCCACACAATACTGTAGTGAAATTTCAACCCAGCCAATAGAGTGTTACAATTTTGACTCAGACAATACTGTCGTAAAATTTTATCCAATACAACACTGTGGTAAAATTTTAACCCAAACAATACTGTGGTAAAATTTTAACCCAACCATCTATATACATAAAACGTGCAGTAAAGGCAAGCATAGGCCATTTATCTAACATTACAATTACTACATTACATTATGAGTAGTTAGGACTGCAGACTGTAGCGAAATTTACAGTCTCAGACCTGGCTTCGATCCTCTGCCACTAGTTATCGTTTTCGGCTGGGTGTTGTACGGTAAACGTTACTGGATGGTTGATTTAACCCAATCTCCTTCGGTGCTCCTTAGTGACCACTACTTTTTGTAGGGGCCTACGGAATGCAACTCCTTTACTGTGGAGGAGGGGACAAGAATAGGTAAAAGGCTACAAAGACCGAGACGATCTAACGCGGTAGCCTCCTTTTGCGTAACCCATAGTGACTGGTTGAGTCTGGTTGTATGAACTTCGGTTGAATCGACCCAATAAATAAATTATTATTATATATATATATTTACCTGTAGTTCTAATTTTCCGGTAAATTTGCAGTTATTCTAATACAAATGTACTTTTTTTACTTTAAAAAAAACTGTAGTGGTATTACATGAGTGGGCCAAGTCTGGGATCTAAAACGTACGAGCTGCAGTGTTAGTCTAATGTGTTGTCTTAATCTCCCAGTCAACTATACAAGTACTTTAAGCTGCACGTCTAAAACGCACAAGCGCCACTTTTGGGCTTCATGACGCTTAACGTTGTTATTAGTCCATTGTCTAACCTCCTCCTCCACCTGCTCGCAACCCGTAGGGTTGCCTAACTGCTAGTCTATCTATATACTTAAAACGTGCAGTACAGGCCAGCATAGGCAATTTATTAACCATTACAATTCTTGCACTCCAAACTCCTCCTACAGTTTTTAACTAATTGCACTTTTTATGGTACCATTCGACGCGCCTTGACGTTTTGTCGTCATTCTTTCGACAATATTTTGAAAAATATTGCGTTTTGCACTTTTTATGGCCGATTTACAGTTTTTGACTCTGCGCCAATCACGGCACTAGAATTCAAATTTTCAAAATACAGTGATCCTGATTGGAACACAGCCCGACAAAAATATTTATTTCTATTTTCAAATTCGTGTGAACATCGAAAATTTTAAAAACTAATTCAAATAGTTTCGAAAGATAAAAAAAGTTCAGCTCAGCCAAAAGATTATTCAATTTAAATCTTACTACAAGTTTTATTAAATTTGTGAGAATCTAAACAGTAACTATGAGGACTTTAAGTCAACTACTAATCTACTAATTAAAAACTACACTATTGGAAGGGATAGGCGTCACACAATTCCCACTGCCAATCACTGTATATTTTGTAGATAGAGGAAAGGTATAGTAATATCAGCTGTGTTTGGACTAGATGGACGTTACAAGCATAGTCCCAGTCAAGCATGTAAGAAAAACTCAACCCAGCCAAGACTGAGGTAAAGCTTTACCAACAATAAAATCTTGACCCAGGCAAACCTGCTCTCAAAATTTAATCCAAGTAAGCATTCAGCAAAAACGGAAACGTGGAAATGGTTGTGGCACTAATGTAATCCGCACAAGCCTGTGTCCAAAGCTCAAACCAAATATAACAGTAAGGGGGTTTTAGGTCGACGGTTATGGTATTCAGCAGTAGATCCATCGTGTAACTGGTTACGCTAAAACCAACCTTTTATGTGTAACAGGTGTATACGGAAATAGAGAGCAATGATCACAGCAAGCGTAATCACGGACAAGCATATGTGGGAAAATCTTACCCAGCCAAGAACTGTGGTAAAATTTTAACCCAACCAATGCTGTGATTAAATTTTAACTCACCCAATACTGTAGTAAAATTTGAACCCAGCCAATTCTGTAGTAAAATTTCAACCCAGCAAATTCTGTAATCAAATTTTAACCCAGCTAACACTGTAGTAAAATTTTAACCCACACAATACTGTAGTGAAATTTCAACCCAGCCAATAAAGTGTTACAATTTTGACTCAGACAATACTATCGTAAACTTTTATCCAAGACAACACTGTATAAAAATTTTAACCCAAACAATACTGTTGTAAAATTTTAACCCAACTATCTATATACATAAAACGTGCAGTAAAAGCCAGCATAGGCCATTTATCCAACATTACAATTACTGCATTACATTATGAGTAGTAAGGACTGCAGACTGTAGCGAAATTTACAGTCTCAGACCTGGCTTCGATCCTCTGCCACTGCTTATCGTTTTCGGCTCGGTGATGTACGGTAAACGTTACTGGATGGTTGATTCAACCTAATCTCCGTCGGTGCTCCTTAGTGACCACTACTTTTTGTAGGGGCCTAGGAAATGCAACTCCTTTACTGTGGAAGAGGGGACGGGAATAGGTAAAAGGCTACAAACACCGGGACGATCTAACGCAGTAGCCTCCTTTTGCCTCACCTATAGTGACTGGTTGAGTCTGGTTGTATGAACTTCGGTTATATTGACCTAATAAATAAATTATTACTATATATATTTATTTAACTGTAGTTCTAATTTTCCGGTAAATCTGCAGTTATTCTAATACGAATGTACTTTCTTTACTTAAAAAAAAACTGTAGTGGTATTGCATGAGTAGGCCAAGTCTGGGATCTAAAAGGTAGGAGCTGCAGTGTTAGTCTAATGTGTTGTCTTAATCTCCCAGTCAACTATACAAGTACTTTAAGCTGCACGTCTAAAACGCACAAGCGCCACTTTTGGGCTTCATGACGCTTAACGTTGTTATTAGTCCATTGTCTAACCTCCTCCTCCACCTGCTCGCAACCCGTAGGGTTGCCTAACTGCTAGTCTATCTATATAATTAAAATTTGCAGTACAGGCCAGCATAGGATAGTGGTAAGTTAACCGGGGACCTTGTAACCTAAACTCCTCTCTCAGTTTTCAACTATTTACACTTTTTATGGTACCATTCGACGCGCCTTGACGTTTTGTCGTCATTCTTTCGACAATATTTTGAAAAATATTGCGTTTTGCACTTTTTATGGCCGATTTACAGTTTTTGACTCTGCGCCAATCACGGCACTAGAATTCAAATTTTCAAAATACAGTGATCCTGATTGGAACACAGCCCGACAAAAATATTTATTTCTATTTTCAAATTCGTGTGAACATCGAAAATTTTAAAAACTAATTCAAATAGTTTCGAAAGATAAAAAAAGTTCAGCTCAGCCAAAAGATTATTCAATTTAAATCTTACTACAAGTTTTATTAAATTTGTGAGAATCTAAACAGTAACTATGAGGACTTTAAGTCAACTACTAATCTACTAATTAAAAACTACACTATTGGAAGGGATAGGCGTCACACAATTCCCACTGCCAATCACTGTATATTTTGTAGATAGAGGAAAGGTATAGTAATATCAGCTGTGTTTGGACTAGATGGACGTTACAAGCATAGTCCCAGTCAAGCATGTAAGAAAAACTCAACCCAGCCAAGACTGAGGTAAAGCTTTACCAACAATAAAATCTTGACCCAGGCAAACCTGCTCTCAAAATTTAATCCAAGTAAGCATTCAGCAAAAACGGAAACGTGGAAATGGTTGTGGCACTAATGTAATCCGCACAAGCCTGTGTCCAAAGCTCAAACCAAATATAACAGTAAGGGGGTTTTAGGTCGACGGTTATGGTATTCAGCAGTAGATCCATCGTGTAACTGGTTACGCTAAAACCAACCTTTTATGTGTAACAGGTGTATACGGAAATAGAGAGCAATGATCACAGCAAGCGTAATCACGGACAAGCATATGTGGGAAAATCTTACCCAGCCAAGAACTGTGGTAAAATTTTAACCCAACCAATGCTGTGATTAAATTTTAACTCACCCAATACTGTAGTAAAATTTGAACCCAGCCAATTCTGTAGTAAAATTTCAACCCAGCAAATTCTGTAATCAAATTTTAACCCAGCTAACACTGTAGTAAAATTTTAACCCACACAATACTGTAGTGAAATTTCAACCCAGCCAATAAAGTGTTACAATTTTGACTCAGACAATACTATCGTAAACTTTTATCCAAGACAACACTGTATAAAAATTTTAACCCAAACAATACTGTTGTAAAATTTTAACCCAACTATCTATATACATAAAACGTGCAGTAAAAGCCAGCATAGGCCATTTATCCAACATTACAATTACTACATTACATTATGAGTAGTAAGGACTGCAGACTGTAGCGAAATTTACAGTCTCAGACCTGGCTTCGATCCTCTGCCACTGCTTATCGTTTTCGGCTCGGTGATGTACGGTAAACGTTACTGGATGGTTGATTCAACCTAATCTCCGTCGGTGCTCCTTAGTGACCACTACTTTTTGTAGGGGCCTAGGAAATGCAACTCCTTTACTGTGGAAGAGGGGACGGGAATAGGTAAAAGGCTACAAACACCGAGACGATCTAACGCAGTAGCCTCCTTTTGCCTCACCTATAGTGACTGGTTGAGTCTGGTTGTATGAACTTCGGTTATATTGACCTAATAAATAAATTATTACTATATATATTTATTTAACTGTAGTTCTAATTTTCCGGTAAATCTGCAGTTATTCTAATACGAATGTACTTTCTTTACTTAAAAAAAACTGTAGTGGTATTGCATGAGTAGGCCAAGTCTGGGATCTAAAAGGTAGGAGCTGCAGTGTTAGTCTAATGTGTTGTCTTAATCTCCCAGTCAACTATACAAGTACTCTAAGCTGCACGTCTAAAACGCACAAGCGCCACTTTTGGGCTTCATGACGCTTAATATTGTTATTATTCCATTGTCTAACCCCCTCTCCCACCTGCTCGCAACCCGTAGGGTTGCCTAACTGCTAGTCTATATAATTAAAATTTGCAGTACAGGCCAGCATAGGATAGTGGTAAGTTAACCGGGGACCTTGTAACCTAAACTCCTCTCTCAGTTTTCAACTATTTACACTTTTTATGGTACCATTCGACGCGCCTTGACGTTTTGTCGTCATTCTTTCGACAATATTTGGAAAAATATTGCGTTTTGCACATTTTATCGCTGATTTACACTTTTTTACTCTGCGCCAATGACAGCACTGGATTTCAAAATTTCAAAAATTAAGTGATCCTGATTGGCACAGAGCCCGATAAAAAATATTTATTTCTATTTTTAAATTCGTTTGAAAATGAAAAATATTAAAAACTGATTCAAAAAGTTTTGAAAGAAAAAAAAGTTCAGCTCAGCTAAAAGATTATTCTTTTTAAATCTTACTACAAGTTTTAATAAATTTTAAAGAATCTAAATAGTAACTATGAGGACTTTAGGTCATCTACTAATCTACTAATTAAAAACTACACAATGGAAAGGGATAGGCGTCACTCAATTCGCACTACTAATCACTTTATATCTGGTGAGTATATGAGGGGTATAGTAATATCAGCTGCGATTTGAATTGAATAGGCTGTACAAGCATAGTTGCGATCAAGCCTGTTAGAAAAACTTAACCCAGCCAAGACTAAGGTAAAACATAACACTGTAATGCAATGTTTACCCAGGCAAGACGGTGATCAAAACTAACCCGAGGCAAGCATTTAGCAAAAACGTAAATCTGGGAATAGATGTGGCCCTAATGTAATCCGCGCAAGCCTTTGTGCAAAGCTTTGACCAAATATGACATTAAGAGGTTTTTGAGTCGACGGTTAAGGTATTCAGCTGTAGATCCATCGTGTAACTGGTTACGCTGAAACCAACCTTTTATGTGAAGCAGGTGTATACGGAAATAGAAACAGTGATCACAGCAAGCATAATCACGGACAAGCGTGTGAGAAAACCTTACCCTAGCTGCGTAAGGGGGTCCGGGCTAAAATTTTAACCCAACTAATGCTGTAGTAGAATTTTAACTCAGCCAATACTGTGGCAACATTTTAACCCAGCCAATTCTCTGGTAAAGTTTTAACCCACTCAATACTGTAGTAAAATTTTAACCCTCACAATACTGTGGTAAAATTCTCTTAATTAAGACGTGCAGTACACTGTTAGATAGGATAGTGTCAAGTTGACCGGGCACCTTGTAACCGAAACTTCTCCCTCAGTTTTCAACTATTTACACTTTTTATGGTACCATTCGACGTGTCTTGACGTTTTGTCGTCATTCTTTCGACTATATTTTAAAATTTTAACCCAACCAATGCTTTAGTAGAATTTTAACCCAGCCAATACAGTGGTAACATTTTAACCCAGCCAATTCTCTGGTAAAGTTTTAACCCACCTAATACTGTAGTAAAATTTTAACCCTCACAATACTGTGTTAAAATTTCAACCCAGCCATTAAAGTTGTAAAATTTTGACCCAGACAATACTGTCGTAAAGGTTTAACCCAGACAATACAGTGGTAAATTGTTAACCCAGGCAATACTGTTGTAAAATTTTAACCCTCAGAATACGGTGGTAAAATTTTAACTTAGCCAACACTGTGGTAAAATTTTAACCCAGCTAATACTATAGTTAAATCTTGACCCCGGTAAGCCCGTGACAAATAGTAAACACGAGCACGTCTGTTGTCAAAATTTAATCTAGGCAAGCATTTTGCCAAAGGTCAAGTTGATCAGATCACAATCAATGCAAAATTTTGTTTAGTGTAACAACGTAAAGTGAATATTACATACTACAATTTTTAATGGCAACCCATCGGGTAAAGCTATAAAGCTTTACCACTAATAAAATCTTGACCCAGGCAAGCCTCTAATCAAAACTAAACCCAGGCAAGTCTGTTGTCAAAATTTAACCCAGGCAAGCATTTAGCAAAAACGAAAACCTGGGAATGGCTGTGGCTATAATGTAATCCGCGCAACCGTGTGTCCAAAGCTTAAACCAAATATAACAGTAAGAGGTTTTTAAGTCGAGGGTTATAATATTCAGCTGTATATCCATAGTGTAACTGGTTACGCTAAATAACCAACCTTTTATGTGAAGCATGTGTACGAAAATAGAGAGCAATGATCACAGCAAGCATAATCAAGAACAGGCATATGTGGGAAAACCTTACCCCAGACAAGATATCTGTGGTAAAATTTTAACCCAACCAATGCTGTAGTAGAATTTAAACCTAGGCAATACTGTAGTAAAATTTTAACAGCCAATTCTGTGAAAAATTTTAACCCAGCAAAATCTGTACTAAAATTCTAACCCAGCCAAAACTGTGGTAAAAATTTTAAATCACCCAAAACTGTAGTAAAAAATTAACCGACACAATACTGTGGTGAAATTTCAACCCAGCCAATAAATTGGTAAGCTTTGACTCAGACAGTACTGTCGTAGAATTTTATCCCAGATAATACTGTGATAAAATTTTGACCCACACAATACTGTGGCAAAACTTTAACCCAGACAATACGGTGGTAAAATTTGAACCCAGCCAATACTGTGGTAAAATTTTAACCCACCTAACACTATAATAAAATCTTGACCCGGGCAAGCCTGTGACTAACCAATGCTGTAGTAGAATTTTTATCCACCCAATACTGTGGTAAAATTTTAACAGCCAATTCTGTGGACAATTTTAACCCAGCCAAATCTGTGGTAAAATTCTAACCCAGTCACTACTGTGGTAAAATATTAACCCACTTAATACTGTAGTTGAATTTTAACACACACAATACTGTGGTAAATTTTCAACCCAGCCAATAAATTCGTAAAATTTTGACCCGGAAAATACTGACGTAAAAGTTTAACCCAGACAATACTACAGTAAAATTTTAACCCCGACAATACTGTGGTAAAATATTAACCCAGACAATACGGTAGTAAAATTTTAACCCAAACAATACGGTGGTAAAATGATAACCCAGACAATACAGTGGTAAAAATTTAACCCAGCTAATACTATAGTAAAATCTTGACCCAGGCAAGCCTGTGACCAATAGTAAACACTGTTATCTGTTGTCAAAATTTAACCCAGGCAAGCACTTCGCCAAAGCTTAAGTTGATTAGATCACAATCAATGCAAAATTTTGTTTAGTGTAACAACGTAAAGTGAATATTACATACTACAATTTTTAATGGCAACCCATCGGGTTGCTAACTGCTAGTAATAATTACCAAGTGCTAATTTAGCAATGACAAACAGAAAAATCATAGAGATTTGGATATTAAATTTTAAACGCTTCTTAAGGATCTTAGCCATATCCGTGTAATACAGTCAGCAAGTACTACGTTTAAAAATTATTTTTGCATATTATGAATATCGAAAATTCAATGTTTTGCGTTAATATTTTTTAATAATATTTCCTATTCTCATTAGTTTGTTCAGTAAAACGACTAACGATAAGTGTACTTACAGCTTACTTTTATTCCTTCGTCTGAAGAGCTAATAATAGGTAATTTTATGCTTAACTTTTAGTTTTAAATAAAAATACAATTGAAAACATGCAACAATATATTTTGGTAATACTACAATACACATGGAATTCTACCTATATGGTTTATAAATAGAAGCCAAGCTGTACTGATATATTTTACATTATACATTCCTATAATTACCTTGCTGAGTAATTAGATTGACTGTTCCATTTTACGAATTTAAAACGCTCGTTTGCAAGCATCTACGTAAAATACCAAAAACATAACTTGACCGCCTCACAATCACAATAATTAAGAAAACTACAAATTTTTCAGTCAGCAAAAACAAAATAAATTAAACAATAAGAAACTAATAAAATAAAATTTCAATAATAATATAAACATTATTGCGCAGTGCACTTTCAAAAAGTTGTATTAAACTAGCATAGGCGTCATTAAAAAAGGATTTCCCTCACTTGAGCTTCAGCAGTTGATCTTGATAGTGGACTTGTATTCCAAAATAATGAAGGCATTATGTAGGAATTAACAAAAATAGTAAAAGAAATTTAAACTTTATTCTTGAAGATTGGCAGAAAAAATGAAGGACAAACATTTTTGGCTTGAGAAACAAGGTAATTTCAGAATAGCATCAAATGAGGGCAAAGGTTCTTGCTTATTTCGTTCTATCTGCCAATCACTGAAAATTACGGAAGACGACCACTTAAAAATCCGTCGATCCATTGTCCAGTACATTGTAACAAATCAAAAAATGTGGACATCTTTAAAGAATGATGGGATGTTTAGATACTGGTGGTGTAGATCCATGGTGAAGGAGTCCAGTAGCGACAATCTAAAATCAAAACAATCGAATTTGGTCACATCTGGACATCGTATAAATGACCTCGAAAAATATATTAAAACCTTCTACGCAGAAACAATGGTGAAAGAAACAGAGTATGGAACTTCATATGAATTAAGAGCGGCCTCAAATTTGTTCAAATTTCACTTTGATTTTGTGCGTGAAGAAAGTGAGGGGGGTTATCTATTCCTCGTGAACAGTTGTCGATCACACAAGTGCACTGTCCCAGCCGCATGTCCAAGGCTCTTCTTCCTCTCAACTCGACAACATGGAGGACATTGGGAATGGTTAGTTCCTTTAAATACGAATTATACCCAAATATTACCCATTCATCGAAAATTATGCGGTGGGATAATTCGAAATCCAAATCCTTCGGAGGAAGAAAATTTGGATTCGATTTCTGTGTCTCCATCGTCTGTCTCCTCCACATATTATGATTCTTCTGAAAGCTGTTTGGACATTTTCAAACTTGACAGTTTTAATGCGGATGGAAACAAATTTTTGCAACAAAATTACGGAAGCAACACCGGATGGATGTGGCAGAGTGACCCTGACTGGCCAGTTGATCCAGCTGAAGATTTTATTGGGTGCGCCAATTTATACCTTCTTCCTCCGCAGGACAGTGATAAAGGGGCAAGGATGTGGACAGGAAAGTTGAAGTTAAAAGTACAAATCCTTTACGGGTTGCTCATAAGCTTCGTAGATATCCCAAAACGACTGCTTACAATTCTGTCACAAAGATCGGTAAAAACATAACACATAATAAAAATTAGCACTCGATTAAGTTTAATTCCGTCAGCAGATAGGATTGATCAAAGTAGCAGTACTGTAAATGATTGCGCCATTTTACGCATTTGATAATTTTATTTCGGTTGTTTTAATAATAAACATTCTATTCCAAATAAATTCTGGATTATTTTGTGGGCAGTTGCCCAATTTTATAGTGTCATTATTTTTAATAAATTATTTTAATTGAAATTATGCGCATTTAATTGTAGTAATGCATATTTACATATAAAACTTGATGAATTCATTAGGTAACTTCTACTTGTTAATTGTAACTTGTGTGTGGGAGTCCGTTTAATAATTATTATTTTTTAACCAAAATAAAATTGGTATGATTTTTGATTTATGACGTTGTGACGTCGAGAAGTGGACCAAGTGAATATTTCTGTTCCTATGCATTATTTATGTAGCAAGTAATATATACATAACTAATTATAGAGTGAAGTAGTTATATGCATAGACATACTGTGGTATTTAAGCAGTAAGGAAATTAGTTATTCAAAGATTTAATTAATAGGAAAAATAATTTGTGGAATTTTATTACGACTTGAATAATGCATACAGGTAATAAATACATTCGGAATCAATACATGGTATACATTATATTTTAAAATAATTTAAAAAAAATAATTTAATTAAGTACTCATACAAGTTATAATAAATTAAACGAGATTTAAGCCTCTAATTCAAGTATATTAAATGCATTTAAAATTTAACTTGTTGAGGAGATCCAAAATCAACGCCCTTGGTATCCTTATTTTCCTCCATTGCCACCTTGGTTGCCTCCATTACCACCCTGGCTACCGCCATTTCCCTAGCTCCCACCGTTTCCCCCTTGACTGCCGCCATTTTTCCAGCTTCCACCATTCCCGCCTTAATTACCGCCTTGATTACCGCCATTTCCTCCCTGACTGCCGCCACTTTCCCAACTTCCACCATTCCCGCCTTGGTTGCCTCCATTACCTTCCTGACTTCCACCATTCCCGCCTTGATTACCGCCGTTTTCTCCCTGACTGCCACCATTTCCCCAACTTCCACCGTTTCCTCCTTGGTTGCCTCCAATACTTCCTTGACTGCCGCCACTTCCCAAGCTTCCACTGTTACCATTGCCTCCATGAGAGCCCCCGTTTCCAAAACCAGGTTTTCCAGGTTGAAGACCGTTTCCTCCGTGAGAACCACCACCACTAAACTGCTTCCTCCAGCTCTGCTTTTGTGGCCTTGAGTTAACTACAGCCACAATTACTAGGCATACAATCTATAATAGAAAGTGAAGTATTTATAGTCGGTTAAATTCACATTAAAATATCATTTAAACTGTATTCAAATAGAAACAATTTTGAAAATATTATTTTTACACACTTTAAATTTTTAGTACATATCTAGTGCTTATTTTAAAAATAATCCAAAAAATAACTATATTAAATAATTTAAACTTTGTAGCTTTTAACAAAGAAGTGCCATAATGCAATTTAAAAAAAAGATTAATATTAATTTAATATTTTACAATAAATTTTGATTTTATAGGAAAAAATTGAAGTAAAATAAAGTGCACTCTTACCAAAACTTTGACGAACATGACGATCTGAATATTATTCTTAATTTGTACGTCAACGGGATATACGTGATTTAATTATTTTGAGTCAAAATACTTTGTTAAAGCTATATTGTGCTTTAATGTTGCTGAACTGCTTTGAGCGTGAATGTCAATGGACGAGCAAACTGACTGCTTCTTATACTTGTCATTTCTTCCTTTCCTCCTACTCCTGCCTATACGCACATTTCAAACCAATTTTTTTGCAAGTGAGTTTAACTGGCGTATGACGCAATGAGCGGCTAGTGTCTGTCAAGCTTCTTGGAATTAGAATAGAAATTAGTCGCACTGTCACATTAATAGAAAGACATGCAATAGGTATACCTATCACCTATCTTAGGCAGATAAGCCGAGGATAAGTTAAACACAAGTGGCACATAGCATTGCATGGATACATATTATCGAATCATGGGTCTTTAAGTAAACAAGTTTTTATCCTGTTTTTTTTTGCAATTTAGCTTCTTTATTATTATTTCTGCCTGTATACATAATTTACAAATTTACATCTGCGTATAGATACTTTTGTAATTGTCAAACACATCAACTACTTAGGTATGTGTATACAGTATACAATTTGTACATAGTTATGTACTCATCGCAAGCTTCGTTCGTGGTTTTTTTATTTCAGCAACTTACCGGCACCGATACCGGTGACCGTTTCCCGTCAAGCGTCGAATATTTATTTTGCGCTTCAAACGCACTATATTATAGTTTAAAATAATCGCCTTTGTTATTATTTATTATACATCCAGCAGTAAAATTAATACGTAGATGGTAAGTGCCAAAATACTTAAGTTGCTTTTGAGGGGGACAAGAAATAAGGTCCACTATATCTAAAATAGTAAGGTATTCAAATTGTACTTGCAAATACGATTAGCATATCGCATTATAAATAAATATTTGAGATATTTTTAACGACAAATAAAACGGCTTGTGTGTCTTTAGTAAATAAGAAAAAGACTAGACTTAATAGATATATTGTAATATGTATTGTATCAAATAATAAATTATACATTGTCTCCATTAAAAAGTGAGCTGCAAGGGATTAAAGTCGCGTATAACGATGCCTTCGGAATCATCTGTGGGTACAAAAGAGACTGTAGTGCCAGTGTAATGTTTTTGGAAAATGAGACCAACAACTTGGATGAGCTAGTCACCCAAGCCAAATACTCCGTAAGGTGTAGGATCCACAACTCAGCGAATGCAATAGTATGCACAATTTACAATTCGGAAATTTTTCAACTGTCTGAACTAGGCCTGAGTCTACGTTGTTCAAACATAGATAATGCCTCCGTTCACATCAGCTAATTAGTTAAAATAAAAATAGTAATAATATTAGCGATATCGATGTAATTAGTTTTTAGATTCGGCTGCAGATAGTAACTCAGCCCTTTAATTCTGTTAACCTCTGGACCTCCTGAAGTGTCTGTCAAAAAGAACTAAATAAATAAATAGTGCAAAATATTATGTCCACAGTCCACAGGTTTGAAATTGGCAAGAAGAAAATATTTAATTTTTTTTATATGCGTAATATTTTTTGTTTAAAATGCAATGTCATGTAAATTACTATACATAACGTATAGATAGTACCATTTGCCATGTTAAGCTGCATATTATGTAAGTAGACTGTTTTGCCAATTCGTTCTTATAGCTCAAAGTAGTTTTCGCGTACTTTCTTAAATCTGCAAATTTGCTACTCTTTATTTGTATAGTGTGTATAGTATTTTATATTTTGTTTATACTTTGTAATTCCTGGAAACCCAAAGCGAAACTGTAAACCACTTTTAAAATGTATCATGTTGGAAGACAAAAAAATAATGAATGATAAATGAATATAGGGGGACAGTTAAACATAAGACAAAGAAAACACAAAATTACTGGCCTAATTCTGGAGGTGATTTATGATTACGATTACGGACTATTTTAAATTGTGTTTGTTGTGTGGTTTTTATTATTCTTATTAGTGATTAGTAAGTCATTTTTGTTTTCATACAATATACAGTCTTCTTTTTTACATTTTACATGTTCATTTATTAATTATTGGTAAACATTTCTAGGTAAATTACTTGCTCATTAATAGTCGGCATTTTTTTCCTTGTATACCATCCGAGTCATTTTCTTGGAGTTTCTTCGTCGCAATTTTTGCAAAGGCGATAAAATAGATGATGACATCTTATCGATATGCGTATGCGTATAAGTTATTTCAAGAGAAATCTGCATAGATCGAGTCAATGCATTCAGTCGCAGTTCTGCAAATTTATTTGTTTTGACTCATGTACATATTAATATCGTAACTGAAGAATTAAAATAGCCCATATCAAATTTAAGGTAGAATTAATGAGCTATGTCTATGTCAACTAAACTACATGAGGTAGAGGCGTAAAATATTATAATAACTAGTTTTTTAAAAGCTCAAAATGTGTCATTTATGTGTTTTTTAAAAAGAGCAAAATGTTTTATCTATGTGTTTTTTGAAAAAATCACAATGTTCTATTTACATGTTTTTGAAAGGCGTAAAATGTTCTATTTATATGTTTTTGAAAGGAGTAAAATGTTCTATTTACATATTTTTGAAAGAAGTAAAATATTTGATTTATATGATTTTAGGATCAATAAGGTACCTACTTAAGTGTTTTCTAGATGGTGCATATTGTTTTTAGATGCAAATGGACATGGGTTATTTTGAGTCTTCACTGGCTATATGTTTTTTTAACTGTTAGTCTAGTCGTAGGACACTTGTTTTTAACCTTAAACTTTACAAGATAGTGCCAGAGTGCGAGTGTGAGAAGATAAATCTTTGGTCTCAGCGGTCTCAGGTACATTCATTGAGCGAGTATACATACTTGGAGATAATGCCAAGATAGACGTCACAAGAAGTTCAGAGAAATTAGGGAGGTATGCAATAGATTTTTGGTATGTACCACTAGACTATTTATATTTTACAATTAAATTCAGCACTTCATTATGTGCATTATTAGTCTTATATTTGCATAAAATTTTCACAAAATTCGAATTTGCGAGGAATGAGTTAATTATAGTTTTCGGAACTGGATGTATTGACAACGATGACGATGGCGACTTTGCGCTGCTACAAAAAAAAAAGATACATTTTCCAGGATAAGGCAAGATGAGATAATTTAATGCATGCATCTGTTTATATAGTTGTGCTGTTGTGCATATTATGGTATATCATTAATAATTATAAAAAGAATTAATAGAGACAAAAAAGTAACTATTGCATTAATTTTATAGTTGCATTAAATAGTGGTTGTATACAAACATTTTTGATTTATTTTTTTAGGTTGCACGTTCACTTTTTTAAATTTACTTTTCATGAATTTACAAAAACATGTATGAAATTCACAAAAGATTTCAAGTTTTTATTTTTATATATTATATTTTACATAAAATTGAAACGATAACTATGTAATGTTCATTCAAAGCTGTAATTCTAAAACTATATGTAGGAGTTATACATTATACTCTTCTTAAATATTCTTATACAACTATAATGAGTAATCATAAATTAAGTAAGTTAATACTAATGCGAATTACTATAATTAGGGTATTTCTATAGAATTATATAGGTATAGTAGGTAGGTACTTAAAATTGAAGTTTAAAACTATCGTGTTCGTCTGAGACACTGTCGCTTTCACGGGGGTCACGGTCATTTTGCTATAGATTTTTATTCCATTTTTTAAAAATGATTTATCTAAATCAAAGTCTTGTCAGCTCATTAGTCTATGATGGGATGGTAAACCGAATATCAGGAATTTGACCATCCACGTAATGAAAAGTAAATTCAATCGGCCCTTTGTCTCCGCAGGTCATTCTGATCACTTTCCTCGGATTAACTCCCCAGATCGTTTTTGGACCCTAAATCAGAAAAATTTGTAAATTAAATGGATTGGTATTTCAAAATAAAATATTTTACAGCCTTCTTAGTCGCACAAACAAATTTCAGATTAGTAGTTTATTTGTTATATTTAGTCGTTGTATTTATACTTACAAAAAGGGAATAGGAGGCTTTGTAGGGTACATTCGGCTTAAGACTGACAGGTGTATCGAACTTAACATGAAATGTTCTCTCTCTTTTGACAGCCACGATGTCTTCTTTGAATCCTACTATTTTTCCATTGTAATTATTATTATTGTTGATGAGGTTAATGTTGTTCATGCTATTGGTGCTGTTATTATTTTCTAGATCTGAATTAGTTTCCGACAGCCTGACGAGCTTGATTCTCACATTGTAAATAGCATCACTCACAATGGGTCCATCAAATCCAAAACTTGTGACGCCAATCGGGCGATTTACTTTAATTCTGCCAAACAATGCGACGTAAGTAAGCAAATTAGGGAATACAAATTTCATAAACTAATTATTATTAATATAATACATACTTCTGTACTGAAAGTACAGAGATGCAGATGTACTTTGATTACTTTAAGGAGTTTACGGAACATTCATTAGTTTATTTTTAATCCTTACATGTTGTAGTTCCACTTGTTGGTCCAGAGTTCAGAATTGTAAATGAGACCTTTGTAGAAGGAGACAGTGAACGTTTGAGGCGGAGCCACACCTCTCCTCTTGTGATTAAACGGGTAAATCCGAGCTCCATTGTCACGTTGCCTGTAATTTCACAAGCAATGTTTTTAATAGAATAATAAATAAAATGCATTAATAAATATTTTGTAAAAGAGTATATACTTTTCAGTTACTGTATATTATGTTAGAGATGTAAATTAGCAAGAACTAATCAAGTAGAAATTTAGATAAGGCGCAATACCAATAAAGTAATTGTATACAAATAGTGGCAAATGTAAAAAATCTTCTGTTTACTTTTCACAGTCAGTCATGTGTAAATATTGAGTCAGAGCTTTAATTTCTTCATTATGTAACACCTCCTTTGTGGTCGTTCCACGAGAATTAAATTCAGCCAGTGTCATGAGTGGAAACCGAATTAAGTGAACTGCATTTTGAAGAAGTATTCGCATACTTGTCGAGGTTATCTCAAGGCCTTGTCTGGTACACTCTACTTCTGCCCAACTATGCTAACAGAAAACGAAAATGGATTTAAAATACTTCGTTTATAGTTTATAGTTTTTAGTATGCAGCAAAAATGGATCTCGAGCAATGTATTTTAAATAAGGAATTTTGCGACACACATAATATGTACAATGAGTAAACATTTGTTTTAAAATAATGGCAAGCAAGGCAATCAATATTATTAAATTCAGTGCAAAATTTCGATTCAACAACATCCAGACGAAATTACTCCACAATTTTCAGTATTTTTTAATGTTATTTAATTTTGAACTTATTTAGCATAAAACTACAGTCGCCTACCGTATAACACCAAAGTAGAGTTCCAGTTCAGGCACAATTATTTCATCTAACTTCAAGAAAGTACAAAGATTCGGATGCGATAAGGTTGTAAAATCTTTTTCATGTAGAACTTGTGAAAAATGCCTAAAAACGAATAATGTGTAATTTGAGGTATACTACCAAATTAAGGCGAACGTTAAGTATACTACGTACAACAGCCACTTCTTTATCGAATATTAAACGGTAGATTATGTTGCCGTTAAAAACAAAACAGATGCAACTTACTCTGTAATAAATTAAAACGTATCATTCTCCAACTGTTGTTCATCCAAATACTGAGCATACTGATAAATTGTAAAGGCATTCCCTACATTTCATGCTGACTGGAGAAAGTTCCGACATTTTTCTTCGGGTAGTACTAATTTACTACTACATACTACTACTCGAACGTAGAAATTTCAAGCAGCAATCCCGAAACAGATGATGACGAACTAAATTGGAGCAGCGCTAACAACTGAAGAGTATTGTGAAGCTGATTTAGAACCTACACATGAAGAAGATGCAGAAAAAACGTTTACTAATTTGGTTGATTGGGAAAACCATAATTACAATCGGATAGGCTGTGTTTGCCATGGCCTTCAATTGGTTGTGAATGAAGGACTTCAAAAGAATCCTGAAGCTTTAAAAACTGTGAAAGAAATTTCCCGGCTCGTGGCATTTTTTAACCGTTCTGAACACTTTCACTCGCTACTAGTTAAGACAGCCGGATTAGGCCTCATAACTCCTTGTTAGCGACCATAAATTATCGTTGTCGCCACTGAAGTAATTTTCGGTTCAATAAATATTACACCTTCGTGGTAATATTTAAATAAAAATATAAACTATTCGTTTATTCAATAATTTTCACTTTTCACCGTATTTTCACAATATCATGAGAATCTCAGGTCGGAGAAATATCAGTGACATCCGTCATCCTCCAAATATCAATGAGATCTAAATTATTTTCTGTCGTTCAGTCTATCGTTCAGTGATATTTCCTCCTTCCGTATGCTTTATCATTACATTTCATCAGATTTTACATTAAATTTCACCATTCATCATAAATTTAATCAATAAATTGTTGATTTTAAATTATTCAAATTAATCAATAAATCTTGAATAATTGTTTACTCGTCTCTCTTCGTAACAACTGATTCAATTCGTAACATTCTACCCCGGATAAGAGGAGCTTGTCTTCTTCTTATTATTATTTTGGTTACGTAATTGAAATGTCATATAGCAAAGTTAGAACCGTAGCTTCAGGCAGGATCAGTAGGTTGATGCATTGGTTCTTCCAGGGTCGTAAAGTTGACGGCACGTTGAAAAATCAAATTTCATTTTGGTGTTGCGTCTGGTTGTGTTTAAAATTGCGAAGCTATTCTTGTATTCTTTAATGTCAATTACTGCAAGCATTTTTCTTAACCGATCACATTTCTTGAGCTCTTCACATCTCTCACCACCTTCACAGAAATTTAATGATGCCACTGCGTAGTTAACTGCGTTCCTTGGCTCTGATTTAAAATTCAATTCACTATGTAGAAATGCCGTTGGGTCAGAAAACAATTTGTTTATTTGGTTGGCTTCAGTATTTGAATTTGATTGAGTTGTTGCAGATGCCACTAATTCTTTGTGCTTGGCTGCTTCTATTTTTAAATTTGTTGCCTCTTCCTTTTTTATTATTTCAATGTCAGCATATTCAAATTTTAATTTTATAATTTTGCCTGACTCCATGTTTTCGGAAATAAGAGAGTCTGTAAGTTCAGATGACACAAGTTTCCCCCCACCGTCAGGAAAAATTTTAGATTTGGTCTTTGGTTCTGCGCCAGTCTCATTGAGTACAAATTGTCGTTGTAAGGTAGGACTTGAAGGTAGTTAAAGTTTAGAGCACACGTACTCCAACGGCACATGAGCAGCTGCCGGCGGCGGTGGAGTAGAGACAGGTGTAGACGACATTACTGGAGGATCCAGGCGTGGTGGTGGCAGTTTTCGTGGCGGTGCAGTCATAATTCGTGGAACGGCTTCCGCAACAGCAGTTCTTTTTGCAGCACCACTAGCGGCGACAGACGGAGCAAGAGAATTTGAAGATGACAGGCGTGTGTCACTGCTGCTAGGCCGCAGGCTGTCGAATCGCCGTTGAGCACGGCGACGTCCATTTT
>CATKUY010000189.1:0-16202 GCA_949802685.1 Dicyrtomina minuta
GCAACCGTTGCTAGGTTTCTACATGTAATTTCTTTCCCATCAACTAGGGTCGTAAATTTGAATGGTGCTGGTACTGGGTCCGGTCCTTGACTTCCTTGAAGCCCAAGTACAAATTGAAGTCAAAGTCCTCTGTTTAGTTTTGCTATAATATACAATACACAATATTTTAGGCTTTCATTTTTATTCCATCGCCTATATTTTCCGTCCCTGTCGATGTCAATTTACTGAATTTGTGCATAGTGAGCGTTGAGTGAGTGTGTGTGGAATCCAATTTCGGAATTTTGTGTTATTACAAAAAGAATTCCTATAGGGTTCCAATCACTCTATACTACTATACAGAAAAACCCATAATCATGGCTCTCATCTCATGACACAGTAGTACACCCACCGCACTAGAATATATGAAGAGCTTTTTGGCAAAGCGGGTCAAGTCACTTTGAGTGACTCATGTTTGTACGATATATGGATCTGTGAATGCATGGCGATGTGGAATTGATAAATTCACAAAGATCTCATTCGGTCGAGTCTAGACGCAGACCAGTCATGTGGAGCCATTAAGGGGAAATCGAGGTGAGTGGGGAATCAAGTAATAGTGTAGAAGCGTGAGATCTATGATAATTTCTCTCGTTTGACCATGGCACATAGTGTACAAAAACTGATCCCCGATGAACATTTGAATTGAGCGCGCAAAATATGCTTTACATCGGGTAGAATCGGGGGATTATTTTCTATTATGTCCTTGGGCCTTGGATCAGAGGCTGTCGTGGTAAGTTTTAGCGACCCCGAACAGCATCGTGCGATCATCGGGCGAAATTGCCAGGGAATAATCCTGCATCAGGGAGATTCGTGCGTTATAATTCATTATGTTTTAACGACAACCTTTTACTTGAATATTTGAAGGCGGGAAGATGCGAATTACATTTTTGTGTACCCTGATGCTCCGCAATGCCCGATGTTGCCCGATACTGAAATTTGGTTTTGCCGATCAGGTAATATCGGAGGACATCTCTTGACGAACTTTTTATTTCAGGAGCTCATCTGGGTAGATGGCATTGTAATGTGGTACATCTAACATGCATCGGGTCCAAACAATTCACAACAGGAATGGATTAGGCAGAGGAAGGAAAAAATTCCTACTTTAGGCTGGGTGATTTGTGCATTGCGGTAGTGAGGTCTGCCAAGGCATCATCAAAATCATAGCTGGGCGAACGCAAAGAGTAGAGTGCAGCACTCTGCTCTAAAACTGCCCTGAAGGCCTCAAAAATCAAAATCCAATATCTGGTTATCACCAGTATAATATAGAATCGTTAACAGTACATACGATAATCTTACTATATAATTCAACTAACCGTGAATCCTGGTCATTGTTGATTTATGTAAGCTGTGTCTATGACAACTATCTACAATCTATACTACTATTTCAGTAAGGTGACTAATGTAATTTGGGGAACCGTCGTAAGACTGTGTCACATTAGCAGTCACTTTTTTTTAACGATGCCTCACTGAAGTGTTACCGTTTTTGTACGGCATGTTAAGGTGACTAATGTCTAATGTCGGGGAACAAAATAAGCTAATACATAATAAGTTATTATGTTTATGTGACAAAATAATAAAAAAATATTCAAAAGTAAGAAGTTGAGAAATAAAAAAAGTAATAAAATTTTGTTGCTGATAATCTACAAATTATTATCAACAACAAAGTTGAATCCAACACACAATTCCAAAGTAAACTATGGCAACGGCGACATTTATATCGAAACTCCAGTTCGCACAAATGGCAGTGTGAGTGTGAGTGGGAGTTTTAATGCCATCACGTTGATTCTCGAAGTAGATGTTTTCTATGACAAAATAATATAATTATATAATAACAAGCATTTAGGCCCGCCGATTTCGGCGGAATTGCGCCTCATCTGGACACTGGCCCCGGTTACCCACCGTCACTCTACTTTAACGTGTCTAGGGTTGGTCGTGAATGCGGCTGTGGTGTCGTAATGGGGTGTGGATTTAATTCAAGACTAATCCGTGTCAATTTTGTGAGTGTGCACACGACGACCAACCCTAGACACGTTAAAGTAGAGTGACGGTGGGTAACCGGGGCCAGTGCCCAGATGAGGCGCAATTCCGCCGAAATCGGCGGGCCTAAATGCTTGTTATTATTATATCCAGAACAAGGTCTGCAAAAAGACCAAATGGTATTGTTCAGGATTTATTTCTGGCTCAGCAAGCGGAATTTTTAATGTTCCGTATCACGTGCCTGCTTAATTATAAAACAAGCACTGTGTATGGGTATACTCGAATGCGCAATAGTGCCATACTACTGCTACTACTAGTTGTTTGAGGGATCCCGGTTTAAACGGGGCTGCCAGACGTGAACTGGTCCCTCATTCGCACCCCATTTGTTTTTTTCAAGGGAAACAAAACTTCCAAACAAAACCCAAAACGTAACATTTAATTAATCCTGAAAACAATAAAGCGAATATTAGACCACCCACTTAAAAACTTATATCGCTTTTGTTGTATTAAAATTGGTTAAGTTTATGAACTGACATTCACAACATTTCTTCGAGTTGTCATCGAATGACATGATGTTTTGAAATTAAATGTTGAAACCTGTGTTGTAACAAAGATATTAGTTAATTACTTTTAAAGATTATAGTTTTGCAAGATTATAGCAGTTATAGTTTTGAACAATATTTTAAACAGCATTTGATTCTCACCTATAAGAATTAATTGCAAAATGTCTAACATCAATCAGTACCAGATTCATCATCACTTTCGATGCTATTTAAATTTGATTCAGAGGCAAACGCGGACGCAGCGTCCAGCAGTCGATCTGATACACTGCAGTGGCGCTTTGCAAGTTCAGGATTTCTAGCGGTAATTCCAAAGTAGGATATTACTGAAGCAATGTGAGCACAACACCCTAATCGCCGCGCCCCACACTGACACCGGCAATACCACCCTTTAATATCATTTGAGCCAAATCCATTAGGTACATACTCAATCCACAGAAGATGTGTTTTTCGTCGTCGAAAACGTGATTCCATTTTTATGCGAACAATTCCTTCCCCTTCGCTATGAATATAGATTTCATACTCCCCGTTCTTTGAATGTAGAGTTGTGTATCTGTCTGCTAATCGAATTTGATAAACACTAAGCATTATATCTTTTAAATCATCATAAGTGAGCACTGGAAAATCTGTTAACGAAGATGCAAAAGCTTTTTCCCACACGATGTTATAATTTGTGTGCAGGAATTCGTTTTCAACACGATCCTTTAAAAGATTGCACTGATCAACTCGTAAGGTGGCCTTTTCAACGAGTGCTAGATTTTCATCTGTGTCTGAAAACAGTGGAGGACTAAAAGCGTTTATGGTGGCCAATATTATTTCTGTGTAACGCCCTAAGTTTTTTATATACGGCACTGGGATTTGTCGTTGATCCAAAAATTTATACATATTTTTCAGTCTCCCGTTGACTGCCTCCACGACCCACCTCAACATTGCTGCTAATCTTGATTTGTTTGCAGCCATAACTGAAAGCTGTTTGTCTTTTCTGTCTAGCGACGACGGCATAAATACATTTATACCTAGGGCCTCAAGGTCAGTAACAACGTCACGAAACCCACGGTTAACTAAACCACAGTCATTCGGCCGAAACAATGAACTAAATGAATTCGGAAGGTCGGTTTCTAACATATTGTTGAGGATGTTAGCGTCATTCTTATTATGATCGCAATACCAAGGCCCTGTTGCAGAGTACACATAGCCTGTTGGAGCGGCTATTATCATAATCTTGACTAAGTTTTTCATTTTATGAATGCACCAGGTCTTTTGCTGCATCTCAAAATCCGACGGCGTTTGTACGAACAAATAGGTCGCATCAGCAACAAAAATCAGTTCGTCCGGTTCCAGATTAAACAGAGTTCTAGCATATTCAGTTGTGTGCTTTTCTAAATAAAATTGTCGCGATTTGTGTTGAAACCCAATATAATTAGGCACAAAGTAGACGTATAAAGCTTCGGTTACATGCTCCATAATCTTTGACACAGATGTTTGAGGATTTTGAAGTCCAAATATCCATCCTATTACCTTCTGGGATAAATTCAATCTAAGTTTCAGAAACCAAACAGCGACCGCATTACGGACAGTTCTGTTTTTGCTATTCCTCATTTGAGCATCATTTGAACAGATGTAAACCAAAACCCCAAAATTTGCTCTGCTTAACCCTAGTAACATATGATAATCATCATCTGTGAGGCTCGACATCTCTAAAAAATCTAGTCGACAGTTTATCGCATGCTCCGCTAGGTCCGTTAGTCCATCTAAGAATTGAACGACTTGCGGAAAACTAAGATGCGCCCCTTCTTTAGAGGATTTTACCATGCTAAGCCCTTCCTCGTTTAGAAATCCATTTTGAAGATGAATTCCGCAAACCCTAAAAGTGAATATTTTAAAAGTTAAGTTTATACCTAACACATCAAGTTTATTGTAGCATTACTACTAAGATTGATTTTGCATTGATTTTTAAATTATACCGAGTTCCAGGCACAACGAGAATTTTTGTTTTTCTCCAGACCTGTAGTATAACTTGTTTTGAAACTCGCTTTCTGCCTGCAGTACTATTACAAAGGAAGCACTTGCTTTGAGTTGTAGTAGCAGCTTTAACTGGAAGAAAGGTTTTTTGAGGTGCTCTGCGATTTCTGATTGGAGGTATTATTCTTCTATCAGAAAAGTCTTGACTGCCTGTTTGTACTGAAATTTGAGATAACATGGTGTTGTTGTTTTCCGAATTTGAAAGAATATTTTCGCCATAAGCATTATTGGGTTCATTTGTTTGTGATAAATTCGAATCACTGTCATCCCTCATCATGGCACAGTGAGAACTGTTGCAATTTTGAGCAGCTATATTAGTGTTTGAACCAGAACTGTTCTGGGACGAATCAGAACTGCTGCACTCTGGCATTGAAGCGCCTACGGCACGACTTAATTCTGGTGTGCGGGTAGTTGTACTAGCATTACCACAATTTTGCAATTCAATGCTATGACTCTGTTCTATTATTGTATCCCTCTGGTAATCATTAAAATCTTGATCATTTGGGTTGTTTAAAGTTGCTTCACTCGTAATAACTTCTTCTGTTGATGAAAGCCTTAGGTTATCCTCTAAATTGTTTTCACTGGTTTCGTTTAAACTTGCCTGGCGGAAACTTACACCTGCAAAATCAAACTAATTGAGTTAGCTTTTGGTTGTTTTAGTTTTAAAAATTTAAAGATTTTAAATCCCTAGGACAGCATGTTGCTTCTACCTGCCGCTTCACAAGCTTCTCCTTGATGTATTTGAGGGACATGAGCTTCTGCTGTGTAATTTGAATCCTGCGATTGAGATTGATCTTCATAGCTGACTCTATTGACTCTATATTCCAACGACTGAAGACTTCGGAGAGTCGGCAAAGGTTCGTGTATGTTTGCAGCTATCCGTTCTTGAATTATACTATTTCGAAATCTTGGAATAGTAATGACAACAATTGAGTGGCATTTCTTGCAGATCACGTCATCAATAGTAAATGTTTTGTTTACAAGCACTTCCAACTCAAGTATATACTTCCAAGTTGATGCTTCTTTAACGTACCGTCGCTGATCTTTTCTATCCAATCTTTTGCCACAATTAGCGCAATTTGGAATATTATTCCAAGGCATTATGAAGCCTGCGCTCTTTCAACTTCTGTTGTAAAACTTTTATGGTACCTAATTTAAGGCATTTACAATTAGTGAGTAGAATGTAAAACCTTGTAAAAGTACAGTAACAGTGTTTTGTGAATATTAGATAGGCCCAGGCCAAAGCCTAATTTATAATCACAAGCTCGTAATGTATTTTTGGTGTCAAAATTCCAAAAAGTAGGAAAGGTGGTCTGATCCTTTATTTATTCCCGCCCGCCACGTCTAAATTGCACTTGCGTCTGAACCACCTTCCCCGCTTCTTTGAAATTTGACACCGACAATACACCGCAATTACTTCAGTACTGACAAATTCACTTAAAAAGGATTATGCGGGATCGACCAAATCTGTTTCTTATAACCGAATTCCCATTTAAGTGTTTAATGGATTTCTCTTTAAAGCGGTTATTGTTTTTTTAAATTTCATATTTTCCGTACTTAACGAGTTTCTTTTCCGCTTCAACATTATGCCTAGCAAACTTAGTAGATCTGGAAGCAGTGAAGGTTAGAGTCTAAGTACAAAGTACAACTGACAGTCAAGAAAGCTTTATACTCTATGAATACGACGATCTAGATAGATAATGTAAATGTTCAGATAAGACATACAATGAGTGCAGTTTAGTTGTCAAGAACAGTCGTGCTCTATTCGTTCGACTCTATTATTTTTTATTACTTGTTTTCCTTGAAAAATCCCTTGTAAATGAAAAAAGCAAAAATGGTTAAAAAAAGTCCCTTTTAACTGGATAATCCCTTTAAGCGGTTCCCTTATAACCGGATAATTTTAACATTGAATCATAGGCTGGCCAACCAAACACTTTAAATCCGTCCCGTTAAGGCGATGTTTCCTTTTACCAGAATCCCTTTTAAGTGAATTTGTTAGTACTTGGTTGGAATCTAGTACACATTATTTATGCTCATAACTTTGTAAATTACATCTTTCCTACTCAATTAAGGCACAAGATCAAAAAGTGCTTGCAAATATTTTTTTGTTATATACAATAATTTTTGTCGTTGTAATCATTGCGTTTTCCTTGAAATTGACGATATGACTGCCGAAAGCAAAAGTAGCCTGGACAGTTAGGCGTCGTCTATACATCTCGTGTACAAAATAGGCGGAGGAGGGGTTAAAGCCGTTGATCACCTTTATATACTATTATACTATAAAAAGGAGGGTGGGTGATCCCTTGATTACACACGGTGGAAATAAGTATTTGTGATTCGGGGTGTTATGAATTAAAGTGCATATAACTCTTAAACGGTCAGGGCATATAACATGAAAATGTAAGTAAATGTAAGTCACTTTATTAGTTATTAATTGCAATGCATGCAAAAGCTGTATCTCAACTGAATTTCTAGAAATTAAATAAATGCAAAAATTCTATTAAAAAAACGAGGGAAAAAAGTATTTGTGATTTTGGATTTTTTAAAAACTAAATCTATTTAATATCTAGTATGACCTCCCTTTGCGGCCAAAACCTCCCAAATCCCATTCGGAACAGACTCGACTAGCTTCTTTGTGAATTCAGGGCTAATCTACTTCCATTCTTTTTATAGGACTGATCAATTTGGATGTGTTTTGTAGTATTGGTTTGGACCGAATTCCGGTTTTTTTATTAAAAATATCCATGTAAACTTCTTTAGTCATGTTTGTGGGGATATAGACTAACGTTCGGACCCCGTGAGCAGAAAAAAGTCCCTACACCATTACGCTCCCTGAAAAACAAAATAAGTTAACTACATGGTCAAATTCTGTTGAAGTAGGACATTTGAAGGGCGTTACACACATCTTGGGGACCTCATCCATGTAGCAATGTTATTTAGTCCGATGAACCTAAATTCTGCCAATTTGGTATCAAAGGTGTTTAGAGGGTGTGGAAATGACCTCGAGAAGCCCTTAAGCCTGGCAGTGCGACATCTACAGTTAAACACGAATGAGGTGTGTAACCCCCTTCAAATGTCCCACTTTAACAGAATTTGACCATGTAGTTAACTCATTGTGTTTTTCAGGAAGCGTAATGGTGTAGGGCCTTTTTTCTGCTCACGGGGTCCGAACGTTAGTCTATATCCCCACAAATATGACTAAAGAAGTTTACATGGATATTTTAAATAAAAATATCCGGAATTCGGCCCAAACCTAAAATAAAAAACACATCCAAATTGATCACTGTCCTATAAAAAGAATGGAAGTAGATTAGCTCTGAATTCACTAAGAAGCTAGTCGAGTCTGTTTCGAATGGGATTTGGGAGCTTTTGGCCTCAAAGGGAGGTCATACTAGATATTAAATGGACTTGGTTTTAAAAAAATCCAAAATCACAAATACTTTTTTCCCTCGTTTTTTTAATAAAATTTTCGCATTTATTTAATTTCTAGAAATCCAGTTGAGATACAGCTTTTGCATGCATTGCAATTAATCACTAATAAAATGACTTACATTTACTTACATTTTCATGTTATATGCCTTGACCGTTTGTGAGTTATATGCACTTTAATTCATAACACCCCGAATCACAAATACTTATTTCCACCGTTTGTACGTATACACTTCCAAATTACGAAATAAACGCGAATTACTGTTTATTTTTGCAACGCGCCTAAAAACTTTGAAAAATACCTGTCACATTATTATTGTTTAAACTTTGATTGGTGCGTACTACAGAGGGTGAGATTGTACTCAAGTGCAAGAGGGAGCAGCGAAATTGGAAACAGATATATCACCTTTTTTTAACCAACTTTATTACTATATATCGTATTTCATGTTACAATGGACGGATCTGGGAGATCGGAGTTTGAATAGTGGATGGTTCATTTATTACACTACTGTTTGGTTGTAGACGGGTCCGTAATAGTAGTCAGACGAGTCTGGGAGGCTAGCATTTGACTCCTTGCATTTGACTAGTGGACGGAGTCGAGTATTACAGGAAAAGGAAATATGATACATGATTTATTGCCATAAATTTTTTACTTCACATTTTAACATTTTACAGTTAGTATATAATTTCACCTTGCACAAAAGTAACTCCCAAACTCAATAAGGAATAAATTAGCTTCGTTTAAACGTTGCAGGGCGGTAGAGTGGGTTTGGGCACAACCAACTAGATATATATCTTTTGGACACTGTCTTTCGATTCTTTTGAAATAATTTATTTGTAGCAGCGCATATTAGTTTGGCAACACAAACCACATCTAATCATGTTCGCTGCACTTCAGGCTACATTGTGTGAAAAAATAGTGATATGTGCGTCAACTGTTTTAATTCAATTCGAGGTCAAAGTTTGCGAGCCCCGTTGTCCGGATACTTTCGGTCGCAACTGTAGGGTGAGAGTGCCCAATTGTGGCCGGGTTCATAAAAGGTAAACTTTCAAAAATCATTACTTTTGAACCAGAGCTTGCAGAGAAAAACCTTATGTACAGAATTGTTGGCTGAATCTCGCTTAATAAGAATAAAAATAATCGTGAATGCAAATCATATGGCTTTCAAGATACAAAAAGATACGTTCACAAAGTCAAAAAAAGTGCCCTAATTGTGGCCGGGCGAGTCCTAATTGTGGCTATCCTTAAATTTCTGTATTTCAATACAATTTAAGCACTCATGATGCTAAAGTAGTAGTAGCTGATTATTTTCAAAGAAAATTGCACAACTTGCATTCGTGAGCAGCAACCAGCATATCTGCTTTTCTCATGCTAAAGCTGTCTATCATCTGGAGATTCTAGCAAAAGTCTCAGTTAACTAACGATTACGTTTTTCTAACGGTCTAGCTAACGAGCACACTATCAATTTGATTGTTTAATGCGTCAAGATTGCCAGTTTGCTTCATACGCAATCCTAGATTCTGTAAATGGTATCATTATTTGTATTATGGGTGGCTCGTAGAATCTGTTCGTTTGCTACAATGCTAAGCATGTTAGGATGGTTGAGCCCGTCGAAAATATCTCAAATCACCGTGAAATCGCTCGAATACGTACCGAAATTATTTTTTATTTCTTGTTAGTCCCAATCTTGGTGTTACATGCAAGAAACCTTGTAATTTATTAAATTTAGACCCGGCCACATTTGAGCATCTGCAGTGGCCACAATTACAGCACTTCGGTGAAAAATTGAGGATTTCAGTTTTTCAACTTTTGCTTCTATCTCGAAAAATAAAATTGCAATCTAATAGCGTAGATTACTTACTTAAATTAGTTGATCAATACTCATGAAAAGTTTCAACTTAAAAGCTACTGCTGTAGATTTAAATTAAATTTGAGCTAGACCACTCTAAATACGAAAAATCAGGAAGTCGGAGGGACAGCTTTTGTCAATTTTGTTTGGTGCCACTGATTTGATTTTGGCGCCTTAAATTTAAGTGTAGCTAGTACACACCAGTATCTCTATATGCCTTAATATAAATTTTCTATGTTGAGACATGCGCTTCAAATGGAGCGGGTGGCCACAATTAGAGGATGGCCACAATTAGGCACACTCACCCTACACCATTTTACACACCATACAAAGCGTTACCATGTTTCACCAATCGGAGACAACTTTTAACATCCAGACACCATCAGTCATCCCCTTTTATCACTCACACTCAGACACCATCAGTCACCCACTTTTAACATCCAGACACCTTCAGTCACCCACTTTTAACATTGTAACAATAAGAGTCACTGACTTTTATCATTCAGACACAATCAGTCACCCACTTTTAACATTGCAACACTAACACAATTATTCTGCTTGACAAGAACGGATAAAGACCGATTTTAATGAAAATTATATTATTTTACGGTTTCTTATCTAACAAAATGTGGACCAGAAAAGAAGTTAAAATGAAAACATGAAAAGGAAAGAGTGACAGAATTGACACTGACAGATAGAGCGTTTGCCTGGAAACAATAAATTACATGCATCATATAACATTGGGAAATGCAAAAATACTTACATGTTACTTGTACAATGGCAGAAAGATAGGAAAGAAGAAAACGACAGTTTTCTATCTTTGGCTTGGGATATGAAATGTTATAAAATAAATTACGTTGAAATTAGCGAGTGGTGGGGGGTACATTGCACATGTACTTATGAAGCGTTTATACCGCTACGTAAGTTATTATCGCAGCTAAATTCACCTCCAGCGGCTCCAGCATATCAACAATCAACATAGAGCTAAACGACTAATACTGCTGCGGCCACGAAGTGTCAAAGCGGGCTCGGTTTTCATGGTCTGCAGAGGCGAATGAACCTTGCACTGCAGCGAACACTGAGAATCCATCTCAGACCGGGCTGGTGTTTAGTAAATACAACGAACGGGTGCCACATAGTCCGAATATAGATATACATTGATTATTAGTGTTTTCCTCTGGCTCTACGAATGACATCAAACATTTTTAGTTTAATTTTTTTCCGAATCTATATGACACGACATTACAGTCGACGAAACAATTTCAAATTCAAACTGCAGGTTTGGCGCCAAAACATTTTTGAGTTTTGAATTTTAGCATTGCTTGAATGGAGAAACTTACTTTTTTCGATCCATCGGCTCAGTGTCAGTTTTCATTTAAATTTCAAAAAGTAGTATATGTTACATAGAGAAAAACACGCTCTTTTTAAAACACTCTCCAGAATTATCTACAAACAAAAATTACGCATGTGACGAATTTTCAAAGTTATGAATTTTTTCGGATTTTATCCTTCACCGACAATTTAAAGTTTAATGAATATGTAGATTCACGTTTGAAGGGTCATAGTTATTGAACGTAACATTATTAGGAGTGTAAATGTGTATCATATTTCGAACTTTAATTTTGCAGATAACCGATTTTGCGCTTTAGCAGTGTAAATTCTACATTTTACATTCTAAGGAAGAAGATATTACTTTTTGCGCTCTAATGGTTTAGATAATACATTTTAGTTTCTAGTAAAATGCTTAAGCTAACTGCCAATAATATAGTGCATTTCTTCATTTGGATTGGCAAAATAAAATTTAAGAGACGAATGGACTAGCAAAAATGCTTCTTTAGTAGCGTCACATGACAATGTTAATATATATATGCCTACAAAGTCCTATATAATAATTTATTCATTAGGTCGATTTAACCGAAGTTCATACAAGCAGACTCAAACAGTCACTACTATGGGTGAGGAAATAGGAGGCTATACCGCGTTAGATCGTCTCGGTCTTTGTACCCTTTCACCTATCCCCGTCCCCTCCTCCACAGTAAAGGAGTCTCATTCCCTAGGCCCCTACAGTAAGTAGTGGTCACTAAGGAGCACCAAAGCAGATTGGGTTTCAATCAACCATCCAGTGACGTTTACCGTACAACACCGAGCCGTAAACGATTAGCAGTTGCCGAGGATCGAAGCCAGGTCTGAGGCTGTAAATTTCGTTACAGTCTGCAGTCCTAACCGCTCACCCAAGCACGCCTGCTAACAAATTCCTATATGTCTATATGCATAAAAAGTTTTAAAAATTCATAACTTTGAAAATTCGTCACATGCGTAATTTTTGTTTGTAGATAATTCTGGAGAGTGTTTTAAAAAGAGCGTGTTTTTCTCTATGTAACAGATACTACTTTTTGAAATTTAAATGAAAACTGACACTGAGCCGATGGATCGAAAAAAGTAAGTTTCTCCATTCAAGCAATGGTAAAATTCAAAACTCAAAAATGTTTTGACGCCAAACCTGCAGTTTGAATTTGAAATTGTTTCGTCGACTGTAATGCCGTGTCATATAGATTCGGAAAAAAATTAAACTGAAAATGTTTGATGTCATTCGTAGAGCCAGAGGAAAGCACTAATAATCAATATATATCTATATTCGGACTATGTGGGGTGTAAGTTGGTGTATGGACAGGGTGTAATTTGGTGGATATGGGTGTGAGCTGGTGTATATGGGTGGATCCAATATCAATACCCCAGTTTTGGAAGCAATGGCTTTCTGAAATGGCCCAAGCGTATTAAAAAACAATACGCCAACGACTACCCAATATTGTTTTTCGTAATTCACCGATGATAAACCAATAATTTACCTTGCACGCATTTATATAAATATGCCAATAAAATAATGTAATTACATATTAATATTTCATTAGTCAACCCCGGCCAGTAAACTTTTATTTTCAACTTTGCATCAACACTGCGCGGCTAGTACAGAGGTTCTGTTCAACATCATTGTAGTTGCACAATAACATGAGTGCTGCTAAGATTATTGAATATTAGAAGAGTAATCCTTGAGCAAAGTAGTTACATGACTACCAGCAATCGTTATACTGAATTTAAATGATAATGATAAGTCACATGTACAATGGCAATGGAAAAAAGTATTTATATTTTTAGGTAAACACACACATACATACGTATATAAATTAATAAAATGCGTTACCTATACTGGTGACCAGATGATTATATTCACAATGAAAATGATGAACACTTCTGATTTCTTCAAAACTCTGACTGAATATTAAATTCTAATTTCTAATAGAAAAAGTTTCAGTGTAGGTGTTGATTGAAAGTAGGACTGGCTGATAAATAATTATGCATTAAAAGTTAAAACTTCATAATTATATTTTCTAAAAACGCGTTGATATTTTTTGCCTACAATTATTTTTACTGTTTACGAAATATTAGAATGCTTTAATGCTCATAATTTGAAATGAAATGCCCATGGCAACGTAATATCAAAAAATGGTTGTACCCACACGCTGACAGCAATGTCAACTGTTGGCGCTTGGAGCACCAATATTTAAATGTAAAGAAAAAATGTGTAAGTATTAACAGTAATATAATTAGTATGAGGTAAGATACAGAATTACTACTTACACACAGTTCGTAAGCTAATTAGTAGGATATGATTACAATATTTTAATGTCATAATAGATTGCATGACATGAGCTGATCAAACCAGTGCACAATTTTATTGCACATTGCACACAGCAATGCAGTCACCGATACCAGTCAATAATTCAAATCTGATGCCTCTCGTTGTCTGGTCCGATGCCTCTGCCTGCCAGTAAATTCTTTAATGAAATAAAAGCGTTCTCACTGTGCGATCACTTAATGGACGGTAGGGAAAAACCTACTACATAAAGATTGACCTGCCTTGGCATACAAGTAATAAAGGGCCATGTACATATGATGTCAACACAAAAATCCAGATTTCCGACTCCCCCCACGCCTCCCCCTCTAGGCTTGCTGGTCAGGATTCGGTCAACATTTTTACTAATATCGTTTAACCCCCCCCCCCACCCGACCCCCCTCCCACCTAAGTATTGACATGGCCCCAAAGCGGTTTGTGCTAGTTGCTCATAGAACGGCTCGCAGAGGCACCTGTTGGTTTTAGTGAGCTAAACTCAAACTTTTTTGGCTACAAACTTTTCAGGTACAACGGTAGGCCAGTATATATCTATGTAGTTGGCTGTGCTTAACTTAACAACTTGGAGCCGATGCGATGTGCCTGTAGAACAGATCTAGTTAAAAAAATTTTAAATGCTAGATACTAGATACATATTTTCATGCATACATTTTGGATTAAATCTGCGTGTAAAGTTAGTTCGTTATAAAGCATGGTAATTATGTATATCTTCTGTGAAGAACCGAAATGACCCATATCCATTTTTATAGAAAAATAAAATCTACTACCTACAAAAATATTGAAATATTTAATGATCTTCAAAGCGTTTAAATAGAACATTTTGCACTTTCTAAAAACATGTAAATAGAAAATTTTGTACGTTTCAAAAACATGTAAATAGATCATTTTACACTTTTCCAAAACATGTAAATAGAACATTTTACACTTTTCAAAAACATGTAAATAGAACATTTTACACTTTTCCAAAACATGTAAATAGAACATTTTACACTTTTCAAAAACATGTAAATAGAACATTTTACACTTTTCAAAAACATGTAAATAGAACATTTTACACTTTTCAAAAACATGTAAATAGAATATTTTACACTTTTTAAAAATTCTTAATTAACATTTTACGCATGTTTTTCACTTTGTTTTTATGACATAGCTCCGTTTGAATGTAGCTTAAATTAGGTTGGATCATTTTGGTTCTTCACAGACGATATCTATGTACAGACAAGGCTTATGTTTTTATGAGATACAGGTAATAGTGTAGTAGTACTTCCATGTTTTCGACAAGAGGTTCAGCCACTATTAGAAAAATTGTTGACCTTGGGGAGGAGGGGGGGCTTGTAACTGACCTCCACATTTATGAACAGCTTTTTTTCTTCACATGGTTTTAAAATCGCATACAATTTGGAAGCGCATTACTATATTAACGTAAGCTGTCTTCCTTTGTGGTAGGGAATAATGGATTCCTTACTGCAGGAGTGAGTTATCACAAGCAAAATCAGAATTCAGTTTTCAGTTTTTAAGGAATTGAACAGCTTGCTGTCTTGTCTATTTTTACAACGGAAAATTAAACAGAGTTGCTTCCTGGTGGTTTTGGTACTAAAAATAACAACAAATAACATGGGAAAAATAATTCTGTTATGTATGCCAGTATACATGTCATTCTAATGAAAACCCATTATTTTCCAGAGACCCAGTTTAGTGGATAAATTCGGTGTAACGACATTCATCCTACACCATAAATGTAGAGCTTGAAACGTACTTTAATACAGTAAAATATGATTGGAATTAACATATGTGTTCATATTTCTACATTAGGTACAAAATTACAGCCGAAAAAGAAATTCTGGGTGGTGCTTGAAGATGAAGACTGGCTGCTAGCTAGTAGAATGATGGTTTTTGTCTTGTGGCAATATTAGTACTAGTTGATGTGTGTGAATATTAGTTAACCCTTAGCATTCATCTAACCGATTATTCATTTAATAAAGGCTGATTTTTAAAGCTTTCGGAAAATTGTTGTATATGCTTTATTTAACTCAGCAATTATTATTTCGTATAATACTAGTGGGTTGAAATACACCAAGAACAATTATTGTGGAAAATAAAAATATTCTTTTCAGACCGAGCTAGTAAAAAACTGAGTATCGTAGAACAAGCTTCGTTTTTATTGAGGAGTACAAAATTATTCTAAGCAGAAAACGTAAAACTTTTTACCACCCTAACAAGTGGGTATTTTTAAAAATCTTCTGCTAACTTACTTTCTCTGGCTATTAAAATCTTATAGCTTGCTGTGTCATCCATTTTTAGAACAAAAAATTAGACGTAACAGAAATGCTTTTCAGAGTATTTGGTACTAAAAAAAACAAGGAATAAGATGCAAAAGATATTTTAGTTCTAAGTGTTGGGGATTATGGAAATTATTGCGTAAGAGTATACTCGTAATGTTATTCTTATGGAAAACCTTTATTTTGCGGAGACCCAGTTTAGTGAATAAATTCGGTGTAACGAAATTCTTTGTACACCATAAATGTAGAGCTTGAAGCGTTGTATATTATAGTAGAATATCATTTGAATTAACAAGTGTGTTCACACGTTTAAATTAGATGCAAAATAGCCCGAAATAGTTTCTTACCGCATACTGTACCC
>CATKUY010000190.1:0-210529 GCA_949802685.1 Dicyrtomina minuta
GCGAAATATATCATAATAAAATATTATATACACGATACAGTGGACCACTGTACCGTGTATATAATATTCTGAAAGCATTATTACTATTCATACATTTATTTTAATGACTATATAAGCAATAGCCTTTAGCCTCGTCGCATCACATAACATCACATTTTCGAGAAAAAAAACAAAAGTCAACGCAGACGACGTCGCGGACGTACTTCGATTTCAATTTTTTGCAGTGAAAATAATGAGTAATCTGCAACAGCACAATATGTGTATGCTCATGAAACTATTATTATTTACCCATTTGAATTTAAATACATTTTTATAAACTGCGACAATGTCTACGACTATCTACAGTCTGTAGCCATACAGTCACACCAGGGCCGGATAATGCAGGCAGCGCAGGCAGCCCCCGCTGTTTAAATTTTCAAAAAACTTGTAAATAAAATATTTTGCGGTTTTTAAAAATATGTAAAAAGAATATTGAGACTTTTCAAAAACATGCAAAATAAAAAGTTTTGTACATTTATAAAACATATAAATAAATAAAAACATTCAACACCTTTCTCGAAACATGTAAATAGAAAATGTTGCATTTTTCTGAATCAAGTAAAACGAACATTTTGTACTTTTCTAAAACACGTGAATACAACATTTTGGTTTACCAAAGAAAACCATCAATAAAATCAAAATGGCGGTTCATGTAGGAAAACAGATTCCTGCCTAAAATTCCACTTAAAACCCCAACTCAAGAACTGGTTACATTAAGTAACTTGTATGAGCAAAAACTCTACCACATGGTCACCTTATGCTTTTGCAGAAAAGTGACGTTACCTATGAGGAGTCGTCCATAAATGATGTCATCCTCGAGGTGGGTGAATCCTAAAATCCTCCTTTTTAGGCAATATTAAAAACCTTGTCATTTTATCATTCTATTGTAAGGTTAAGAGGAGGGGGTGGTGTGTGAAAAAGCCACCATGTCGTCTATAGCGTCATTTATGGACGATTTCCAATTGCTATTGGAAACACTATTCATTCAGGCGTAACTACATTTTAAGTGCCACTGTTGTTCAGTCCACAGTCTACCTAAAGGTATCGCCAGGGAAAGATTGCCCAGCTTTAGTTTCCTACTCTACATGTAAGTCATTTCAACCTAAGTCTACTCTGCATTTTTACTTTTTGTACTGAGATTAATAGTTTGTTTTTTGTGGCAGAAACATAGAATAAAATGGCTTAAGAACTCTGGAACCAAAAATCGTTCGTTCTCGTGACGGGGGCGAGTCGTGGCTTAGGTCGGGAGATTGCAATCCAATTCTCTGAAAAAGTAGCACCTGGCTCTGTGTTCCTTCTCGTGGCAAGAACTGCGAATGCTCTACCAGAAACGAATACTGTTTTGGCACTCGCAATGGTGTATCAAGTCTACCTACAACATCGCTTCCAGACACTGGTTAGAGACCCCAGGTCCAACTTTCCGTATTGAATCTTATTTAAGATCATTCCGGGATTCGAATTATGGATGGGACCTGGAAAAATAAACCCAATTCTGAGACCAAATAACCCATACGGACTCAGAGATCTCTTATCGATGCACGTCAATAACCTCAATGTGCGTCTGGAGTATGAATTCCAATCTGGACCAAAAAGCTTTGCGCCTATAATTCCTCAAGAAACTTTAATCGTCTTCGTACCAGCAATCATCCCACCAGTCCGATTGTTAGCCAACGAAGAGACTGAATGGTATGCGCCTTTGCGATTAGCTGCAATACAGGGGAATTTACATCTACCCATGCCGCAAGCATCTCCGGGAGCTCCCATCCAGCACGTCCTCCCCCTGATTCATACCGAAGACCCAGCTGGAGAACCGAATACCGATCCCCAGGATCTCCAAGAACCAATAGCAGTGGATCCAACTCCCGTTCAGGGGATGATTCAAGATCCCCAGGTCGACGAAGAAGACATCCCTCTCCTGATGAGAATCCTTCGACCCAATTAATTTTCCCCTTTGAAGAAATAACTTTAGAAAAATATTGAGCTAAATAAAGATACCCGGTGAAAATAAATAGTCTCAAGACCCGCGGTGTTTACTTTAAAGATAAAAAACTTACCTCCGTTAATAAAATTAAGACCTATAATAATAATCTCTACGTTAAAATTTCATTACCTTATGATCTCAACAAAAATTTATGTCTTTGTTTTGGATGGCATTTGTATGAACTTAGAATCTCTACGTAAATTAGTTAGAGAAGTAGTAGTAACTACGTTTTTCATTTATGTTTCTCATTATCTCTTTCGATTTTCGAATTTAGAAGTAGATGCCCAGAATAGTGGTATCGCTACGCATTAGAAAGTTAGCCGTAGGATATTTCTTAGGCATACGTAGAATAGCTTATAAAACACGATTCACATGACTAATTAAAATCTTGCGTTTTCAAATGAAATATGAATTAACTAAAAGGAGAATCAGATCGCTATGCATAAATAATTAAGTCATAGGATCTTAAGGTAGATTTGCCAAGTTATTATTTAATTAATAAAAATTGTTATTTTCAGTAGAAAGAACTTCGCTATGCATTAAAGTTAAGCCATAGGGAGCTCAACAGATTTTCCTGTAACTTCCATTCCAAGTCCAATAAAATGTTATTATGAAATCTATGACATGAAATGATTTTGCCAATCGATTTATATAAAGTTTATAAAAATGAATTAATCACAAATCCCATAGGTCCAGAGTTCAAAAGTTTTTTTATTCCTTCAGAAAATAATCAAATTTAAATTCCAAGGTCCATTTAAAAATAATAAAAAGGTTAAATGTAATTGTGTGTTGTGCCTTCTATTCCAATCTTTTCAGACACCACCCTCCGTGAGGACACGGAGCCCTACGAGGGGATGATGAGAAAGGAATAGAAATCACAACACATCCTCCCACAGATTCTCCTAAAATTCTCCAGACAGCATCGGCCATCTGACAGAGAGTGAGGAAGATCCATAGAAGGAGATAGTAAAATAAATACAACTCGCAGCCCTCCACCACACAGCGTCTATGAGCCACAAAAGGAATTAAATGATGCTTCCCGAGGCGACAGGAGACGAAGCGAGGAAGGAGCGGAGGCGAACTAGCTAAGGCAGAAACAATCACGCCTCGAAGAAGAGAGGGTCTCCGATATAAATTCTTCCAAATCCTGCAGAATCTTTAATTTCTCTTTCCATTTTTCCTTCTGGAAAATTGGTAGAAAAATGACTAGAAAGGAATTGCGGAACATGGAGACTCCGAAAGGAATAAGAACAGCTAAAGGGAATTGTCCCCATGGCTCCTGCTGGTGCCATCAAAAAGAAACTAAAATCAAAAAACAGAGAAAATCCGATAATTTTTATATATTCTTGTTTTTATTCATGGTGTTTACTGTGTTCGCGATTCCTCTCTACGAGTTCTTTCTCAGTTTATTGTAACTAAAATTATTAAAGTCGATTGGATCAAATTATATAAATTATAAAATATTAATCATATATTGTGAATTACCTGTAATTGACCTCGACCTGGAATTGGAAATCTCAGATGCCACACCCGTGGCATCCGTAAGCGTTTCAGTTATAAATTTATATATTGTAATACATTATATTATAAACTATTTGGACGAAATCTGAAAACAAAGACAAAAACAGAAACATGAATAAATAATTATTATTTAGTTGTGGCCCTCGACCTTATGTCGTTTGGGAAATGTTGCATTTGAAACATAACTCACCTTTTCCTTTTTGGTTTAATGATTAATATAAATATTTATCCTTCAAACTTACCTTCTCACCTTCGTTAGTTGAGTGTTCTCATTTATATTGGCAAATCCTCAATTGATTCTCATATCTGCCACCATGGAATCTAGAATTAAGAATATTAAAATTAAGTTTACATAATTAGCATCATGATTAATTGACTCATTCATTAGCCGTCGGCAGTGGTTCCATGAACCCGCTTGACGTAATTTAGGGACTTAAGTTCATACAACAAAGTAGGCAAAAATCAATGAAAACAAATCCAAAATTGAGGGGAGACTGGGAGCAACGAACCCGCAGCTCTTGCTGTATTTTGCTTGTTTGTCTTCCAAGTTGGAGTGGACGGTGGAGCTGGTACGCAGACGGCGTTCCTCTGCAACACGACTTTGCCATCGTCCATCCAACCTCCCCGACTAACCTAATTGGTAAAATTAACTAAACTAAAATAAAAACTAGAAACCTAATTAAAATAAAATGTAAAATTATAAAAATTTACCTGATTGGCATCCAAAATTCAGAGTCGTTGGTCGGCCTGGACTGGTGGTAATGGTGCAGTGTGTGTCCGTAGCATACCGTCCTCTGTAGCCCGGACACTCTCCACCGCACCTCTCCGTCCTTTCTGGGCTGGATGTGGTTGCTGGGCACGGAGTCAGCACCACTTCCCAAACGACCCTCCTGAAAGATAAACAAAATAAAATTAACCTAAATAAAAATAAAACTTACCTTCATTGGTTCAAAATTCAGGACAAGCCGTTGCTGCTGAACCGGGATGGCGGGGACATGGAGCTCTTGCCGTCTGGAATGCTCCGCAATACAAGAGCTTCTTACAGTCCCTTGTCCGTCCCGTCCAGCGGCGTTGGAGCCGGGGACCGTCGGAGGATGAAGCCAATCCTCCAGGCCTCCGACCTTCACGCCGGCTTGTCCTCCTGAAATGAGAAGCGAAATAAGTAAGTCTTCTCTCTCTCTCTCCACTCCTCTTCATTATTGGCAAACAAAAATATAATTGGCAAAATTTCCCGAGCAGATTGAATTTCCTCCGAAGGACCTAGGACCATTCGACCGTTTACATGCTCCGTTTGCCGTCAACGGTCGATGTGGTCCAGTGGTCCCTCAGGAGGTCGGGAGCTCGTGGTGGCGAAGCCAGGGCCGTGGATGACATTATCCTCAGCCTTGACCTCAGCCACCGAGCTACACTGCTCTTGGAATCCTCACATCTAAAAATAAAGCATAAATCGTAGTAAAAATAAATTATGCATTTAAAATTAAAATAAATAAAATTAGCATTCTTACCATCTGTAGTTACGCTGGAGAGCTTTAGCTGGAGTTTCAGTTGAGCCTCCCTCATCCTTCTTTATAGGTCTCTGGCCTCCTCCGGAGTGGTGGAACACTTCCTTTATTAATCTAAATACTACCATCTGACCCCTACCATCTTTTACACCCTCATTATTATATTTATTAAATTACAAAATTTAAATAGGGATCAAATTATCCCAATTTTATGGGAGTTTCATAGATGCAAATGGTAAAGGGATGTGGTAAACTCGGATATGGCCTCCCACCCTCACTCTTATTTTGGGAGGAGAATACCATACTCGTTTTACAAGGTATGAAATGTGATGACACTTGTGAATAATTTTAATTCAACCCTAAAAAATAAACAGTGACAGAAAATTCCATAGGGCACGATAGACTTACACATTTTTAAGTATTCATTAAACAGGAAACTAATAAACACTTTAGGATGTTTTAAAATAAACAATCGTTCAATTGTCTCCTGCCCATATGTTCAACTGTCAAGTCTCTTCATTTATGAACTCAGTCATTTCTGCATATCATATTAACTTCGTATATTTTACGACATTGTAAAAAGTTGCCTCATTCTAACCGAATTCTGCAGGTTGTAAGTATTTCATTGCAAAATTCAGAAGTATTCACGTAATTTATTTCAATTTTATTGATAGAATTTTTTTAAAGTGGTTCTAAAATTGTTAATAACGCTTACAGCCAGGAACTGAAAGATTTAAGGTGAAGAAAATGGGATCCAGAAATAATGTTGCTCTTTTGCGTGCTGTACTGCTTGTTCTTTCAAGTTTAGTCGTTGCTCAAGCTGAGCTGTTTACCATCTGGAAGGATATACATTTCCAAGGAGACCAGCGAACTTTAAAAGGCGGATGTGAGAACTTACGTAATCTGAAATGGAATGACGTCATCTTCTTAATCAACACGCAGAAGCATTGCGTTATAAATAATGTTTTCGGACGCGGATTGCGATGGGGCTTTCTTATAGTTTCAGCCCAACCAACCTGACGGCTGTAAGCACTCTGACTTACGAACTTGTAAAATCAGCCCTACTGTGAACTGGAATGATGAAGCTTCTTCTGCTAAACAATGCCCCCCCATAAAAAATATTAAGTGCTCTAATAAATTAATTTGAGTGTTGGTAATTTTCTTGTTTTGCGAAGAACCAATTTTTATAAAAATTCCACACAATCTGTTGATTCAAAACAAAAAATAATTACAACTTAAAAGAAGATGTATTTTGTTTGTTGGTATGATAAACTATCACACACTAAACACAATAAATAATCTTCGCTTAAATTGATACGATAAAACATATATCATTAGCAAATATCGTTTTTTCAACCATTTTTTTTTATAAATTTTTGTGAAAAACAGAGATAATCAGTTTTGCTTCAAATGGGAATCAGTAAAAGTCAATTTTGCTTTTAGCACAAAAAGAAGATTTTTAAATTTGATTTTTCGCCGACGATATTTTACATTTTATAACTTGGTAAGCGGACATTTTACACTTTTCGAAAATCTTCATGCAGAAAACTTTACACTATTTAAAAATTTACAAATGGAACCTATTGATATTTTTAAACTTGCAACTGGAACATTTTGCACTTACAAAAAATCATGTAGCTAATACATTTAATAATTTCTATTTAAACACTCATGTTAGTCACATTAGGCGTTTCTTTGAATTGGCTCATTTTACTTCTAGCTTTAGCAGAAGATGGCTTATTTTGATTCTTCACATACGATAAATAGAGTAATGAAACATTGCATTGCAATACTGATGATCTACCTACCAAAAGCTTTTTTTCTCTTCCTCTGCCAAATTCTCATTATTATAACCACAAACATGATCTCACATCAAGTGAAACACTCAAGAACCGGTTACATGACATTACGTGACTTCCATTAACCAAACCTGAACTAAATTTTCACTTGCTGCTTTGGCAAAATTTAGCTACGTAACTGATAAATGATGTTGTTATACATTACCTTACACGCTAATAGGAACTTTTTACCTCAGTTCAGTATAAATGAACGGTTACATTAGTGTGAAAAATAGCGAAAAAAAGTAAAGAGAGGCCATATAGTTGCCGGAAGCACATTTGCAATAATAGTTGCTCCATTTTCGTGATAATGATGGCGAGTAGTCGTTGTTTCTTGTGGAATAGGTGTAGTTGTAGTTGTAGGTACGGAGACGAAGCTTCCATCGTTATCCTTGTCATTCGCTCCAGGTTGATTGTTGCAACCGTCTGTGGCACACAAACACGTGACGCCGAAAAAGGTCAAATTGTATGGTTGCCGTGTTACGGGTTCCAAACGCGGGTAACATTTTCTGAAGCGTAAAAACACTCCTCACCTTTTTTGGGGAGGGGTTTAGAAGAACATTTTCGATATACAATTTGTTTTGAGGTGGCATCCCAGTATTCCCATTTACCGCGGCCGCGATCATCCCAAAAGTAGAGCTCTATAAATCTAGTGGTTTTTTCACAAGTGGGTTGCGTGGAATTGCAGGTCATTGGTTCAAGTGCAGGATGCCAAGGAGTAATTGGTGGCCAGTCAGCATACAGGCTGACGCAGTGACTATTATATTTTGGAAGATCTCCACCACCAAATTTAAACTGGGACAAGTAATCATAGATCAGCAACTCCTCTGCAGCAGAGCAATGGTAGCATTTTAGACCTTTTAAAAGAAATAGTTTTAAAAGACGTGTTTCTCAATGAAATCTTATTAATTATGTTCTACGAAATTAAATTATAAAGCCTAACTAACTTGCGGTTTTGCTCTATCAGTTTTTATATATAATTACCTGCAGAAATAGAAAATAGGGCGTTTGAAACCCACAGCCATACTAGTTTTTTCAAGCAGGTGCCCATACTGCACATTTGTAAACATAAGGCAAACCAAGGTGCTTTGAATTGGCTTTTGTGATTTCTTATTCCAAAATTCCGAATCTTTAATGTTAATTAATGCTCGTTGCAGCTAATGACACTAGCCATGTATTAGGGAACTTGTTAGCTAGTGGGCAATTTCCTTCAGTGTCAAGTTTTTTTTTCTATTCGTTTAAAATATTGTGTTGTTTAAAATAATATAATATTTAAATAACGATAAAAATTAAATTATTTAAAAATTTTGAAATTTTAAAAACTCTATACAAATCAGTATTTATTTTATTAAACAGAAATTTAAATTATTAATTATTAAAAATAAATGTTGTACAAAATTCTACTATAGCTAGTCTTTTATAATGTTTTTTTATTGTTTTGCAATTAAGAATTTCTAGGCGCTGTCATCACAATTTTTCTCCCAGTATTATAATATTAAAAGTACATTAGAGTAGCAATAAAACACAACACAATTTAATATCTAATTTTTGACTAAGAATACACACGCAGTTTTACAAGCTAAAAGAAAGACAAAACTTCAAGGGTCGTAAATCTACACATTTTGCAAGTAAAATTTATTTTTCATCAAATCTGTAAACTAACCTCGAAACTTTGGCAAATGGAATCAGGTGGAATCAATTTTAAAATTAAAAATATTTATTTCTACTAATCTATACTTATAATTTGAATAAATTTTGAGTGACTCAATGGAATAATATTACAATACATCATTTTGAAGCCCTTAAAAAATAAAACCTACACGTTTTCTCTAAAAATAAAAATTAATTTATCAATTCTAATTGTAAATAACTTTAAATTTGCAATTATTGGATTATGCTTTAAAAAATGTTCGTGAAATCTTCCGCAACGTCAATGTAACGTGAGCCTAATTTTTTTTTGTATTTAGTTTACGTGGTTAAAAGTTTGTATGAGATTTATTGAGAAATGTATCTAACTATAAATCACAGTGCCTAATGTTGCTGTTAGGGCTGCCATTAAACAAGGCATGCAAAAATAGAACATTTAACACTTAATTTATTGAAGGTATGTACATCATATACTTAAAACTCAACAATAAAGCTTGATGTATTTAGGAAAAATTTTGAAATAGAAAATATTACACTGATGATATACGAGAGGACAATCTGCTATTTTAGATTTTTTTAGATCTTATAAATAATTATAATTGTTTTTTGCACTTTGAGAATACTGACAAGTACAAAATTCTGTACTTTTTTGAAACACGTACTACATACTAAATAATACTTTTTAGACTTATCATAAACTCGTTCATCACGTATCATCTTTAATGTCGTTTATATAATATTCCCAATATAGCTGTTACAATTACTATGAGTTTATTCATTGCAATAATAATCATTCAGTCCACTAGAGGGTATTTATTTACGTCTACTGTCTTCAGATTCTACTCAAGTTATTGTATTGTCCGTCCTAAGTCGTCTGATCTACAGGCAAGTGTTTGCCATTTGTAGAATTTTTGTTATTTTAATTTCTGTACTAAACATCATTTGTTTTTATTATGTTCAATATTTTAAATGCAAATTTTGCAGTTTACACTTTTTAAACAGATGTGAAGAAATTTTTTTAATTTTTTCAATTTAGTATTCTAATATTTTGCACTTCAAAAAAAAAGTTTAAATAGGCAATTTTGCAAAATCTGTTTTAACTTAATCTACTCACTACGCAGGGTTTCTAATAGATACTGAAACTGTAATGTATAGGGTGTGGTGACGGCTATAAATTACAATGCAAGCCTGGTGTCTAATGACGTTTTGGTCTGCTGTAAAAGCAGGGGGAAGGATGTCTTGTTTTTAGTAGACGCCAGGGTATTCTATTTGGAGCTTTACAGTACTTTGTATTTGACTACGCAAACCTTATCGTAAAATGATAGTGCCATAATATTCTTATATTGGTTAATTCGCTCTTTTATACAGATGGGTTTAAACGATTTGAAAAATTTTTTTTGAAAAGATCAACTCAAACGTTTTAAATGGATGTTTTAAAACACCCCAAATTGTTCTAACTACATGATTTCTAAATTGTATAATTACTTTAACTTTAATATTTAGAGAATTCAAAATGCACTTTATTTATGATGTTGGTTAACAATTAATCTACCCCCCTACGTGCACTTTAAATTACAAACTGTTCTTACAACATGGTTGTGAAATGTGCAAAAACTTTTTATTTACATGCTTTAGAAATTGTATTTCTAATATAATAATAATACTAATTTATTCATTGGGTCGATTTACCCAAAGTTCATACAACCAGACTCAACCAGTCACTGTGGGTGAGGAAATAGGAGGCTACCGCGTTAGATCGTCTCGGTCTTTGTACCCTTTCACCTATCCCCGTCCCCTCCTCCACAGTAAAGGAGTCTCATTCTCTAGGCCCCTACAGTAAGTAGTGGTCACTAAGGAGCACCGAAGGAGATTGGGTTTCAATCAACCATCCAGTGACGTTTACCGTACAACACCGAGGCGTAAACGATTAGCAGTGGCCGAGTATCGAAGCCGGGTCTGAGACTGTAAATTTCGTTACAGTCTGCAGTCCTAACCGTTCACCCAAGCACGCCTGCTTGGTATTTCTAATATTGCAAAGTACATACAAGCCTTTCTACGCAAAACATTTCAGAACTTCAAAATAATTTAAAACTTACCTTTCATATTCTAAAGCTTATAGGAATTATCTTTTTTTAACGGCAGTTTAAATATATCATATTTAGCTTATACTTTTTCATTACAAGTTGCGTGCTTATTTAATTATGTACTCATTTGTAAAATAATTCACTTTTACATTTAAGTCTGAATGCCCAATAAAAATAATAGGATGCTATTTACGAGCATTTTTAAGACGAATAACCAATTTTAGTTGCATTTATTTTGTTATTTTAATAAAAAAAGTATAGTATTCTCCTCCCATTAGGTGAGCGGGGGTGAGGCCATATCCGAGTTTACCACATCCCTTTACCCATATGCATCTATGAAACCCACTAAAATGTGGAATTAATTTTATTTTCATAATTTAATAAATAATAAATATGAGGATGTGAAAGAAAGTAGGTGTCAGATAGTAGTATTTTAATTAATTACAGGGGTGTTCCACCACTCCGGAGGAGGCCGGAGACCTATGAAGAAGGGGGAGGGAGGTTCAACTGAAACTCCAGTCAAGGCTCTCCAGCGTAGCTACAGATGGTGAGAATGCTAATTTTATTTATTTTAATTTTATGTGCATAATTTATTTTAGCTAGGATTTATGTTTTATTTTTAGGCGTAAGAATTCCAAGAGCAATAATGATAATGTCATCCACGGCCCTGGCTTCGCCACCACGAGCTCCCGACTTCCTGAGGGATTACGGCACTACATCGACCGTTGACGGCAAACGGAGCAAGTTCACGGTCGAATGATGCCAGGTCCCACAGAGGAAATTCGGTCTGCTCGGGAAATTTTGCCGTTTTGTATTTTGTTGCCAATAATGATGAGGAGTAGAGAGAGAAAAGACTTACTTATTTTGCTTCTACTTTCAGGAGGACAAGCCGGCGTGAAGGTTGTAGGCCTGGGGAACGCTTGACATCCTCCCAAGGCACTCAGCTCCAACGCCACTGGACGGGACGGACAAGGGACGGGGAGGGACGTTTGCCTCGCTGAGCGTTCCAATTGACAAACGTCCAGTGTCCCCGCCATTTCAGTTCAGCAGCAACGACTTGTCCTGAGTTTTGTGCCAATTAAGGTAGGTTTTAATTTTTATTTAGGTTAATTAGTTCTTATTTACTTTGCAGGAGGGTCGTTGGGGAAGTGGTGCTGACTCTGTGCCCAGCAACCACATCCAGCCCAGAAAGGACAGAGAGGTGCGGTGGAGAGTGTCTGGGAAGCTGGGGAAGGCATGCGACAGACACACACCGCACCATTATCACCAGTCCAGGCCGACTAACGACCCTGAATTTTGGATGCCAATCAGGTAAATTTTTATATTTTTACATTTTATTTTAATTAAGTTTTTAGTTTTATTTTTAATTTAGTTTATTTTTCCAATTAGGTTAGTCGCGGAGGTTGGACAGACGATGGCAAAGTCGTGTTGCAAAGGAACGCGGATCGTGTATTTGCTCTCTTGTCCACTCCAACTTGGAGGACAAACCCGCAAAAGACAGCTTAAGCTGCAGGTTCGTTCCTCCCAGTCTCCTCTCAATTTTGACATCATTTTCATTAATTTTTGCCTATTTTATAGTATGAACCGAAGTCCCTAAATTACGTCGAGCGAGTTCAGGGAACCACTGCTGACGACTAATGTGTTTGCCAATTATTCGAGATGCAAATTATGTTAACTTAATTTCATGTTTCTTAATTCTAGGTTCGGTGATGGAAGACATGAGAATCAACGGACGGTTAGCCAATATAAATGAGAACACTCAACGAACGAAGACGAGAAGGTAAATTCAAAGTTAGATGTTTATATTAATTGTTAAATCAAAAGGAAAAGATAAGTTCGAATTACTCAAATATTTCCCAACCGACATAAGGTCGAGGGCCACAACTGAATGATAATTATTAATCCTTGTTTTTGTTTTGTTTTTCAGATTTCGTCCAACAATTTACAATATAATGAATTTTACAAAATAATGATTTTATAACTGATACGCTTACGGATGCCACGGGTGTGGCATCTGAGATTTCCAATTCCAGGTCCAGGTTGAGTACAGGTAATTCACAACATATAATTTTATATTTTATAATTTATATAATTTGGTCCAATTGACCTCAATAATTTAGTTACAATAAACTTAGGAAGAATTCGTAGAGGAATCGCGAACACAGTGAACACCATGAACAGGAATAGGAATATATAAAAATTATCAGATTTTCTTTCTTTCTTGATTTTAGGCTCTTTTTGATGGCACCAGCAGGAACCATGGGGACAATCCCCTCGTATTGCTCTTATTTCTCTCGGAGTCTCCATGTTCTTCGATTCCTTTCTAGTCATTTTTCTACCGATTTTCCAGAAGAGAAAATGAAAAAAGAAATTGAAGATTCTCAAGGATTTGGAAGAATTGATGACAGAGACCCTCTCTTCTTCGAGGCGTGATTGTTTTTGCCTTGGCGAGCTCGCCTCTGCTCCTTCCTTGCTTCGTCTCCTGTTGCCTCGGAAAGCATCATTTAATTCCTTGTGTGGCTCATAGACGCTGTGTGGTGAAGGGCTGCGAGTTGTATTTTCTTTTATTTATCTCCTTTCATGGATCTTCCTCACTCTCTGTCAGATGGCCGATGCTGTCTGGAGAATTTGAGGAGAATCTGTAGGAGAAGAGGTTGTGAACCCGATTCTCTTCTCATCATCCCCTCGTAGGGCTCCGTGTCCTCACGGAGGGTGGTGTCTGAAAATATTGGAAAAGAGGGCACAACACACAATTATGTAATCCTTATTATTTTAATGGACCTTGGAATTTGGATCTGGTTATTTTTCTAAAGGAATAAAACTTTTTGAACCTTGGACCTGTGGAATTTGTAATTCAGTTAATTTTTCACCTTTAATTAGTCAAATTGGCAAAGTCATTTCATAAACATATCAATAAAATTGCATGGACTGGAATTGGAATTGATATAAAAGCTATTGGTCTTCCTTTGACTTAGTCTAAATGCATAGCGAAGTTTTCTCTAATGAAACTAATATTTTCAGTAATTAAACAATAACTTAGCAAAATTTTCTTAAGATCCTATGGCTTAATTATAAATGCATAGCGATCTGATTCTCTATTAGTCAATTTATATGTCATTTGAAAACGCGACAATTCCGATTAGTCAGATAATTTGCGTTTTTTAAGCTATTCTATTTATGCCTAAGGAATATCCTACGGCTTACCTTCTAATGCATAGCGATACAACTATTCTGGGCATCTACTTCTTAGTTCAAAAATCAAAAGAGATAATGGGAAAACATAAGTAAAAATGTAATTATTCTATTTCTCTAAATAATCGAGTAGAGATCATAAATTTATACAAATGCCATCCAAAACAAAGACATAAATTTTTGTTGAGATCATAATATAATAAAATTTTAACGTAGAGATTATTTTTATAAGCCTTATATTTATTAACGGAGATAAATTTTTAATTTTTAACGTAAATACCACGGGTCTTGAGACTTTTTAATTTCGCCAGGGTATTTTGTTTGATTTATTTTTTATCCGACGTTATTTTCTTTAAGAGAGAAAATTAGTTAGGTCGGAAGGCTCTCATTAAAGGGTGTACGTCTTCATCGGAGTCATGAGGATCTTCCGGAATGGGAGCTGGATCCGCTGCTGCTGGTTCTTGGAGATCTTGGAGATCGGGAATTGGTTCTCCATATGGATCTTTGGTATGGATCAGTGGGAGGACATGCTGGATTGGGGCTTCCGGAGATGCTTGTGGCATGGGTAGATAAAGGTTTTACTGTATTGCAGCTAGTCGTAAAGGTGCATACCATTCAGTTTCTTCATTAGCTAACAATCAAACTGGTGGAATGATAGCTGGGACATACACAATTAAAGTTTCCTGCGGGAGTATTGGCGCAAAGCTTTCTGGTCCCGTTTGGAATTCGTTCTGAAGACGTACGTTGAGATTGTTAACGTGTATCGCAAGAAGATCCCTAAGTCTATATGGATTATTTGGTCTCAAAATTGCATTGATTTTTTCCGGCCCCAACCACAACTCGAAGTCCGGAATGATCTCGAATAGGAGTCGATATGGGAAGTGGGATCTGGGATCTCTAACCAGTGTCTGGAAGCTATGTTGTAGGTACACCTGATATAACGTGGCGAGTGCCATGGTCCTGACTGATCGTGCCGTCATCTAGACATGTGGCATGATGCGCCTTGGGTTGTCTGCGAATGCTGGAACTGTGATTATAGAGGGATTCGGATTTTCGATGTTTAATCCCCCGTGTCCTATCTGTGTAGATTCATCCTGACGGTTCATGTTTACCCGTAAGGCTGCTACATCTGCGGCGGTTGGTAACTTGTAGCTGGTGGAGACGGGTGAATTTCCTCCGAATTCTGGTTGTGAAACAGTCAGTCGACGTGTGGATTGATCATTCGCAGAGGTCGTATGTACGGGGATCGGATGACAAGTCTGATTTCCCCTAGTTGGAAAGGGAATTCCTGCCCTTTCATATTGTTGGCGAATTTCATCTATATCTCTTCTACGTCGATCTGCCCAGGACATTGTCTTTCTTCCTCGGGCGAAAGGAGAGTATTTGCTTTGCTCCAAATAATTTTGAGGCGGCCGCCCACCCAATGCTGCTATACCTCGGGGTTGTCGGCTTGCTTTGATGGAGGCGTTCGACGTTTTCTTAGGTGTCGGAGTACGACCTCCCGTCGAAGTCAAGTCATATTTTCTGCCGACAACCTTTGGTTTACCTCCGGACGTGGATGGCTTTGGCGCAAAGATGGGAAGCGGCTGTGGAGCTTTTGAGCCTGGTTTTTAGAAGGTGAGGGCCGGAGCTCGAAGGGATAGCGGATTTTGCTGCTGCTATCGCGGTTTTGGCCAACTCTGCGGTAATCTTTTGAGCACTGATCAAGGGGTGGGGCGGTCGATGTGCGACAGATCTGCGTACGCTTGAAGGACCTCCCATGATTATGACAGTATTGTTAGGAGATTTTGGTACTAATTTCCATTAATACCCGGGTAGCCCTTGATTTTTGGCTCTATATCTAGGTTGATGTTGTCTCTTGCGAGCATGTTTATTTCGGAGCAAGCGTTTTTCTTTTTTATTTTTCTTTCTTAGTCGCACCGGGATCCATTCAATATTGAAATCATTGCTTATGGGGCGATTTTTGTTTTTTCGCCAGCGCTCGCGCCTGATCCGTTTTGGTGGAGTTTTTGAAGGCAGAGGACGCGGTGGCGGAGCTTTGGTTGAGGTTGAGGGTACGGGGACTCTCGGGCCTATTTAAACTCCTAATGACCTCCGCTGAGAGCTTTGTTTGGAAGGGTCATATGCTTTCTTTATTACTTCTTCGATTTGTTGTATTTCTTTATCAGTGTCGATATTAGATTCCGCGAAGGAGGATGATGATGAGGATGGAGTCAACTTCCGCGGTTTATTGGGGTTGTATGATTGTTTTATTTTTCTCTTTAATCGTTCCCTTTTCGTTTCTTCGGAGTCGCTGGACAATAAGGAAGATGAAGACGAACGTGAAGATGAGAAAGACATCTAATTAAAGAAAGAGAAGAGAAAAGAAACTGGAAATGATTAAATTGTTCACTTTTTAAAAGTCAATGTTTTTCTCTTCGCCCGAAGCACTGATTATTTTGGTGTTAAAATGAGTTCAAACGTCAATGTTTCACCGGTGTTTGCATTTTAATTAATGTTTTTCACTTTTGATTTAATTACTTTAAACTAAATTTCTGATCCTGAAGGGATCAGAAGGGAAAATTTCATAAAATAATTGAAGTGATCTCTCATAATTTTTATGATCTCTGTTTTGGATGTTCGCTCTTGAACCGGCAAAATTTGTAGCGGTTGCCACCACCGCAGTGACCACAGTGCCTAATTCTCTTTTTCTAAGCGGCTCAAAAAGAGGGCAATCTTTAAAGATGTGCCGAATGTCCCCTTTTACGGATTGTTACCTGCAATTCGGACATTTCGTAAGTTTTGAGCTAAATTTATTTTTAATGACCACATTATCAAGATTATTTGGTCGCTCGTGGGCTTGGCCTGCAGCGACTAAGTTATTACCTTTTCGTGCGGAGGCGGAGGCTGAAGGAGCTTCCGAGTCTGCATTAACTTTTGAAGGGAATTCCGGATCAGGGTCCTAATTTACGGTGTTAGTAGGGCTCTGTGGCGAGATTCTGAGCTCCTGAGTATCTAGTCCTAACCAGAAATCTTCTTAATCGGAGGAAACATTTCCCTCGTCACTGTCGCTGAGTGATATCTCCATTCATTTACTGCGATATAGGATTTTCATTCAATTAATCTTACATCCTACCTAATTTTAGAGATATCATTAAAATTTTTATATACTTTTTTTATTTTTGTAATTTCTTTGTGATAATTAGGTACGGAGGTTCAGGAGTGGGATTCCGCATGTGAGCATTAGTTTTCCAGTGAAATACTTCACCCAGTACGCCTTGCGCTGGTAATAATCAGGGATCCAATGCTTATAAGGAAATCGCAATCCTGAATCCCCTCGTAATTTTATGCTAAGGGTTCGAATTGTTCGAAAGGAAAATTTTATTTGAAATTTTTGAGAATTTAAGTTTTTATTCTGAATCTGATGGTGACGGGAGGAAATGAGAAATGTTGTCATGCATCCTTCCCATACACTTGATCATGCTGTTGATTAACCGAATTGATTTTGTGTTGTTCTTTCGGGTGGTGGGAGAGGAATTTAGTTCCTTATCCCTCTTTTTACGTGGTTTCGGAGGGAGATCTCTTTCTTGAGCAGCAGAGCTAGTACCTTGTTCAGGGGCTTTTGAAAGTGCTCTTCTCGATCGAGTGGCCACTCCAGGTCGACAATTACTGTCCGTTAGGGTGCGAGGGGTAACCTCACGATTCTTTCGCCGATTACTCTTTTTTTTACGGCTTACAGATTCTTCATCTGTGTATGAACTGAGATCCTCGGTCGTTTTTACCTGAGATTTTACTATTTCACTCTCGGAAACCTGTTGAGCTTCATCCCTTTTTGAAGATTCAGTTCGAGATTTCTTCCGAGTGGGAATTGCGTTAACCCAAAAACTTTCACTATTTCGCTTTTTTCAAGGAGATTTATTTGGGCGAAAGTTTGACTGAGGTTCCCTACTTGGGGCAGAATTGGTGTTTTCTTTTCTGCTATGCGCACTCCCTGGTGGAGTGTAATCTCTAGCTTCACCAAATTGTGAAACTGTGTTGTTAGGAGAGGATGGGGTTCTCTCTCCGCTGACCCTAGTAGGTGGGGAGTTTTTAGATGAAAAAGTCCTGTCCCTACTCCGATTCGGATCACTACGAGAGTAATCTCTATGAGATAAGTTTATGTTCAAATTAATATCTTGTCTTGGAGAAGGTTAAGTGAAAATTTGATTTTCCCGAAATCTAGCTCTGGGAAATTGACTACTTGAGTGTGTCTGAATTCTGCTTTCCCTGACATGCGAATCTGAGGCGTCAACGTGAAAAAGCGAGTTTATATTCGCACTTCCGTGATTGCAAGAATCTTCGGCGCTCTGAGGCGGAAGTGGAACATTTTGAGTTTCCCCAGTCCAAGAATATACGGGACACCTGGGAAACTGGTTTTGGTCTTCCCTGAAACTAGCTTGATTCTGAGCCATGGGGCTCAAGATTTCTTCAGCAAGACTAAGATTTCGCGGGGTAGAATTGAGGTTAGGAAGGGCTGAATTTTGAGGTGAGGGGTTATTTCTGATTACCGGCGAGGTTATTGCTCTTGGTTCTTTGCCTTGTATTTGATGGGAAACCTCCCCTCTACATGAGCGTGGATTCGAATTTTGACTACTCTCAGTACTCCACAGGATTAGTTGATTTTCAATTTCAATATTGTTTTGCATGCGTTTAAATCTTTCTCTAATATTTTGAACTGTGTTTTTATTCGAAAGATAATTTAAATTTAATTTCGTCGGTTGTATTATTGAACTGTGAGGCGTTCCAGGTGGTTTGTTCCTCAAAAAATTTTGGGGGCTGATATTTCTTTCTACACCGGCGAAGGAGCATGTGCCCTCCATGCGGGTGGGGGAAGGAATTTCAGCGGAATAAGGAGGTTCGAAGTCGCCTTCGGAGATCCTTTGTGTGGGAATGTCCTGATGGTTGGAGCCTGCAAGAATGTTGTGGCTGCTCATCTCACCGTCAAGGACCTGAGTTTCCTGTCTATCATTTTAAGTCGAGCTTGCAAGAATATTGTGGCCGCTCGTGACATTATTATGATTGGCAGGTGCGCCTACGTTGCTTGAGCTCTCGGAACTGCTCAAGCCACTAACAGCGCCGGGAAGTCGTATTGGGCCAGTGGAGCTCGAAGCATCACTTTGTGGAGCTCTCTCTGGTTGTACAATTTTTTCCAGATCTGATGGAGATTCTAAAGAAGATGTTGAAGATTTGTCTGAAGTTTGGACACAATGTGTACATCCGTCTGGGTCTTGAGAATTATTATTCAGACCATCCCCGACATCAATCCCAGGCGTTTAACTAAACGCCGACATATTGACAAAGGATGGACGCAAGGGTCCATGTTGAGGAGGGTGAATGTCAGGATTGAGTGTGGTAGGTCGAGGAGCACGGAATTGTGAAGCAATAATCATTAGTGTTATTACTGTGACACCACTAAAATGTCTCAGTCAGCAAATTCCTCAATTTTAAATCTAACAAACAATTCTGACAGTTCAGACATCTCGAATGTTTCACAAATAACAGGTTTTGATGCTTTTGATCTATACCGTAGCTTAGAAAACATAGAGATAATGCCAGGAATAGAAGAGATTGACAACCAAACTACTTTAAATAATTTAATTGGTGTTCAAACACAGAAGACATTAGTCAATATTATTGCACCAGCACCAGAACCTGAACTAGAACAAGACATGAGCAATATTGCTCTTTATGGTAGTTGTTGTCAAGATAATTATAATTCTAGTAAATTTGAAGATTTTTCACTAGAACCAAACGTTAATTTTGCTCATGCGGATTTTGAAAAGTTACGAAACAAGAACAATATGAAAAGATCCACAACTAAAGTTAAAAAGATTTCGAAAACTTCAGAGTTACGAACTTCCACTCCCACTCCCACTCCCACACCCACGCCAACATCTAAGTTAAAAACAAAAAAACTATTGACCTCTTCTTCTTATGTTGCTATTCCCACAACTTCAGTGGCAGGTTCAGCAGGTTCAAGTACGGATATGGGAATTCAAAATAGAAAACAAAACAATTTGTTAACCAACATTACTATTTTGTCCACAAATACTAACAGTGCAAACATAGATCTTAAAATTCCACTTCCAAACCCAGATGCTTCATTGACGCGTACATTAAATGGTGGTGCTAACTATATGCAAGGTATTTTTATTTTTTATTTCTTAAATGTTTAGTGCTATTGCTATTATTGAATTGGCTATACGTGATAACATGATGCGATACATATGATGTATGCGATGATGCAAATGGCAAGCTGCAATGACTAACTGAATATACGACTATATTGCTTTTACCGCTACAATAATTAAAATTCAAACTTTTATACAATTACTTATGACTTATGATTCTTTTTCAATAATTGTAATAAAACATGAAAATAATATTATTTAAATAATTTTATGATGCAAATTGAAATTATAATGCTATTATTTTGTTTTGTTTTCACCTTTTCACAGGATTTTCAGGATTAGGGACTGGACTATTCACAATAGGAAAACACAGCACAGTAAACATTTACGTGACTAAGTGTGTAAACTGCAGGGGAAAAAATGACTGTGAAGAAGAAACACCGCACGTCAATGTAATTAAATCTGCGCCTCAACGGCTTGAAACTGAACAACAATCAACAATTCCCACAAATACAAATTTCACGACTGATATTCAAAACTGTAGTAATAGCCAAGAGACTGTAACTGTACCTGTAACTACAGCTCTTGTAGCGCCTGTAGCAGAAGCAGAACAACTACCATTAGTGCCATTGTCATTACCGATGTCAACGGCTACATGTAAAAACAATTCATCTGCTAATGCTGTGCTGTGTCCAAGTTCACCATTCAGTGACAATAATTTAATTGTGAACCCAACAATTGTCCGTGAAGCAAGATTTAGCCCCTACTTACCTTCCAACTCCAACGCACATGTTTCAAGATCGATGGAGGAACAAAATCAAGACCTTTTAGAACAAGAGATTGGTGTTGGTACTGTTGGTCGATGTAAAGATATTTTGCTACCCAACTGTGTTCAAGAAGCACATTATCCGGATAATTTAAGTTTAAAGAACCATTCGTTATCTTCTTCTTCTACACACCTTAATTTATCACTTCCGTTGTCTCCCAGTTCAATAGGTTTACCTTTATTGTCTTTATCTACGTCAGTAAAGCGAAAAGGTCGCGGTCGACCTCCTAAGCACGCAAGGCATCCAGATTCAACTTCGACTTCTTCAGCAACAACAAATATGCAGTTTCAAGAGATTTGTGAATTTCAAAAGAAGTGTTCCAGCAAAGCATTGAACACAATGAACTCAAAAATCGATAATCATTCATTCAACATTCCAACAAGTAGAAGTAGTATGATGAAAGATTCCACATTTTCAGTGTTCAAAGGGAGAGGTAGACCAAAAAAACATAAAGATTTAGGTACGGATTCAGTAATGCCGCCTACGCCTACATCAACAACATCAACATCAAATCAAAAAGAAGTGTCAATTCAAAACGTCAGAGGTAGTAACACTAAATTAAGATTATTATCACGTCATCGCAAAAGCAAAAGAATATTCAGGGAAGAAAGTGAAGACACACCAAATAACAAAAATGCGTCAGAAAAAAAACGAAAACTTTCTTCTTCCCCAAATTCTTCCTGCAAAATAACAAAACGCAAATGCGTTTTAGCTGATTCGGATTTAGATAGAACCAAAACAGGTTTATTGCCTGTTAAAAAATGTACCAACCTTGATACAAATCACCGAATGCCAGTTTTGCAACCAGTGAGTCCCCTTATTGACAGTTGTGGCAATAAGAAGAATCCAGAGTCGGAATATTGCATCGAAGCCACTGAAAGTTTGCCACGAATTACGCTACAAAACTACGAGGAGGAGTTGTTCCGCCCTGTTGTAAAATCATTTATGAGTAAAACAAAATCTGAAAGTGGAGAAACAAGACTAATAAAATTGGATAAACTCAGTAGGTTCATATTTTAAATTCCAAATAATTTTGCTATTAACTAACCGTAATAAATTTAAAAATATTTATGAAACAGTCGTTTAGGTGTAAGTGTGTAAGTAGGTAAGGTATTAAATGCACTCTCGTAGAGGCACAAAGCCTAGGGGAGGATGTTTAGGTATATTTAAATGTAACAGAAATAATATTCGATTAATTAATTGAATTATTTAAAATTTTAATTTGTTAGTCATTGTTTCTTTCTTTTTTGCAGTGCGTGTATGTACCAGGTGCGAGTTTGAGACAGAATCAAGTACGACTAATAAGAGAAAGTGGAGGGATCATTTTTTGCAACACTGTGTACCTGAAATTTTCGTATGTAAAGTTTGCAGACGAAGATACCTTAATAAATGTTCTTTAGATAGGCATTACGGACTGTCGAATCATAATTCTATGCAGTCCATTGCGTCAATAAGGACTAGGACCGGAATTTCTGATGTTAGTCATGTTAATTTCACACTTTCAAAACTGGAACCTAATCCGAAGCCTCCGAAGGTGACGTTGAGGTTCAATCTGAAGAAAAAGCTGGCAAAAAAACAAAAATCACGTAGTAATAAATAAATATGGTTTGTTTCAAAAAGAAACACATTTTAATTTCAATGTAATAATATTGCTATTTGCTTGCGTTTCATTTTTTATTGTTTTTTGTTTCATTTAATTTGGTTTAATATGTTTTAAAACTACTTCTTTCTTTAAACTTTGAAATTATTGAAATCAATTTATATAATATTTTGAGGTATTAATTTGGCATAGTTAATAAATGTATGATTATCTTACACCTATACAAAGTATTTTAATATTTTAAAGCAGTATTGCACATGCACCACGACGACGCTGGCGACAACGGTGACTTTTATTATCTATGTACATTATATTATTTCATACTGCGCATACTGTCACTGTCGGAAGTACCGGAAGTTGCACATGCACTAATAGGCAGTAGGTTATGTCTTGGTTTTTGTACTAAGCACCTAATTCTAATTACTATTAATAAGATTTATAAGATTAAATAGTTGAATTGATCAAACAGAATTAAACTTCTATACTCTATACTATGCGATACAATTAGATACGTAATATCAGCGACATGAGTCATAAAATAACAGTAACGAAGCAACTTTCGCTAGAGTTGCTGAGCAAACACCGACCACTAATACTAACACTAAAACTAAAAGCTGCAGGGTTAATGATTAAAGATACCACAGATAAACTGCCAACGTCAACGTCAACTGTCACTGGTGTCACTGGTCTAGTGGTGTTACTATTACTAATAATCATACAGGAATGCAAGGAGTGGCAAAAGCAAACAAGCTAACACACTACTTTTATTATTTGAGAGCAAATGGCAAATCAGGTCAATGTTTATTGTTTATTAGACGAACCAACCGTGACTTGTTTTAGTTTGTAATATTAAAAATTAATTAAAGTAAATATTACATACCACTTCAAATATTCAAATTGCAAATCAAGAATAAAGTAATACTAATATAACTGTAGGACATATACGGCTAAGCTAAAACAGCCTGCTACGGATTTGAGAAATCTTAATTTGTCAAAGTACTAATAATAATAAAAGTTAATAAACAAACAATCAAAATGGAAGTTGGAACTGTTAGCAGGGAAGAAACTTGTGGTAATGTTGAAACAGTTGGACCCGTGGAAGCCGTCGATGGAACACAAACAATTTTGAAGTCTACAGCAGCAGGAAGTGCTAAGTTACAATTAGCAATTAACACATCACATTTTCATTTTGAAGGTGTAGTAGATGCAGGTGCAAAATCTCGATTTTATGACCCAGACCCAGACCCCAAAACAAAGACGATTGGGCCGAACACCAACAAAACAGATGTATATCAAAAAAGTCACATTCTACTCTCTTCCTCTTTGAGCTCTGCAACAACATCGGCTTCAAAAGGAATTCAAAATAACAGTGGTAAAGAATTCTTACTAAAACTAAAACATCAACAACCCTTATCATTGGTAATGGTTCCAGAGTCCAAAGCCCACCCCCACCTCACAAATGAAGAACTACAACTTGGAGCTGAGAATAAAAAGCAAACGCAATTTGATTTAATCCGGTCTCATTCTCGGATAATTCCAGCTTCAGCGCCTTCAGCGTCAATTTTAACGTCAAATTCTAACTAAAATCTTTTAAATAAATCAACCTCCACTTTTTGTGCATCTAGCAACGCTGAAAATAGCTTTGAAATTAGCTTTGACGAATCTAGAGGGCAAGGGGCAATATTTTCGATTTTACCAGATGTACCTCTAATAATCTCTAGTTCACGTTCACAACTAGAAGATAATCTTGACTTTCCAGTTGCAGTTGACTTTCCATCTAAAAATGATGCAGAAAATAAAACCCCTGATTTCAACGGTGCAGTTCCGTCAGTTGCGTGTCTTCCAAAACAGACCCGTCAAATTGACCTTGACCTTATTGAACTAGGACACGCAAATACTACAGCTCCAGAAAATATTGCAAAAAAGGTGCCACTGACACCAACAGTGCTAAAACTGGCAGTAGCAGTAGTACCTCAAATGGCGCCAATGAGTTTGATATTCCTGATGCCAAGAATCAACAAGGTACAAATTTTATTATGAATAATAATATAATCAGTTGTTGTTTACATTAATTTGTATTATTTCCAATTTCCACTGATAATTAGGTAAATTATGTCACAACACTGACAAAATTGTTTTACTTCAACCTTTATCAGAAGGTGTTCAATTTTCATAATTAGGAAATAGAACACAAACTGGTGGTCATGTACAATTGTTAAATTAAAAAAGGCTTAATTGAAAATATGTTTTTTTTTGTAGGTTTGCTTGCTGGATTAATTACAACAGCAGGAAATAAAAACACAGTAAATATTTATGTGACCCAATGTTTTAACTGCCATGGAGAGTGCGTTCGTCAGCGAATTTCAGTAGTGTCTGAGCAGCCTTTAAAAATAAATCCAGAAATTTTAAAGACTACTCCTCAACCAGCAGGCTCAGGCTCTTCAGTTTCTTCTATTTCTAATAATTCTGATTCTACACAAGACAAATTAGATGCAAACGCGGATATTAGTAGGTCCCGGTCCAGGATTACATCTTTACTAGCCGGACCAGAACCGGAAACTGAATTAGAATCAAATTATCATGACGATCAGTTTTCAACCAATACAACAGCAACAGTAGGTGTCACTAGACAACAACCTGAACAACCAACTTTGATTCCCGATGATAATAATCCACATATTCCTAGTCAAAACACCACACCAAATGTACGTAAACGCCGTCGTCACCGGCCGATTATCAATAAGAAGCGCCGAGCAGGAGTAAAGAAGCAGAAGCATCTTAATCAGAACGAATTGAAGTTGAAATTAAAATATACTCCTGCATCTCTGACTTTGGCATCACCTACTTTATCCACATCGGCAAATGAAAATGATTTACACCAAGCCCAAGCCCAGCAGGGCGACTTTACTGGCACTGGCATGACGACGACGACCACGACTGATTCTGACGCTTGTCGTAATTTTGAAGTCGGGAATCCTAAAAATTATAGAGATTTATTCTGGACCGCTACTAGCGAAGATAAAACGTCAATGAGTAAGTTAAAGTTGAAACACTTTTATTTTTTAATTTTTAATTCTATTATCTATTGCTCATAGACTCATGGCTCATATTGTTGCTGTAACACTGTAGCTGTACTTGATGGCTTGATTCTGAAGCGTAGAACAAGTAACAAGTCGTGCGTATGTTTTTTTGTACTTAAATGATGAGTATAGCTAGTATAGAAATTGCAATTAAAAATATAATATACAGAACGTTTGTATTTAGTTTTCAATTTCAATATTGTATTTGTCATTTAATTGAATTTTGTTTTAATATTATAGTTTATCAGTGCAAAAAATGTGATTTCAATGGGTCATCAAACGAAGTATCAGAAACAAAACTTAAGGAACATTTTCAAAAACACTATCAACCAAATCGATTTATTTGCCAGAATTTATTATGCAAGAAATCGTATGAAACTCCATCAAGTCTAAAGCGACATTACACCCGCACGGCTCATAATGTTGAAATTATTGCAACTACGGCTTTGCGAAAAAGCAAATAGGCTAAAATATAATTTTAAATTTTAACGACTGCATTAATAATGTGACATTAAAAGTATTGAAACATTTTCAGTATAGAAACGAAAAACAACATGTGGCAATGCATTCTGCTAATTCTGCTTTCTGCAATAAGTTTAAATAAGTTTAATAAAGTATAATTATAAGTTTGTATTTTAAGTACAGTTACAGTTGTAACTGTTGAAAGAGCATAATTATATTGTGTATTATTGAGGCTAGCCGGCTAGCGTAATTAAAATCTAACTCTATGATCTATAATCTATAATGTATGTGGCATTCAGTATTCACTTCCCACTGTCTGTGAACTGTACACAGGATTACGAAATTAAGGATTTAAGACAATGTGTAATGTAACTGTATAATAACGGTATCGAAATTAGCGTTAAGTGGTTAAATATTATTAGGTGTAATTATGTGTAAATTAATTTAAAAACATTTAAAAATATTCATTAATTTTTCTAATTCTATTATTCTATGTAATTATAATTTTTTTGTAACAACACCATGTGCTTGGCTTGGCCTTGAGCCTTAATGTTAACAGTCAAGTTAATTGATTAGATGAAATATTAGTGTTGTTGTTTGTACTGGTTTTAGTTGTTAATTTCTTTCTGTTCTCATGCTAAATTTATACTTTATTAACTCAGAAATACTACCAAAGAGAACTAAAACTAAACTACACTGAGCATCGCTAATAAGGCAAGGTCAAATAAATGTCATCTTTATTTTGTAAGAATATTAATTCTTTGGTGTTATTCTTGTTTTTTGACTTGTTTGTTATTTGTTGGTATTACAAGTACTAGTTTACTTTGAATTAATAAATAAAATTTCTACCTAACTTAAATCTATTTGATTTTTAGTTTATTATCTCCTCAATTCCAAAATTTAAGGAATTAAACTCAGCACTTAGGATTAGGAACAATGCAGTTGGCAATTTTTAATTTTAGTTTAAAGCTTAACACAGTTACGGCGACTTTTATTTATTAGAATAATGTTTTATTTAAAAGCATAAGAACTGATTGAATGAAAGCATCACATGACTTTACCATTTACTTATTTAAAAATTTATTTTGCATGTTGTATTGCAAATTGCAATTTATTTTCAGATAATAAATATTGAGTCCGAGCACCTGCAATTAATACAGGCTGTCAGTAATACAGAATACAGATCTTGTCTTGTTTTTTACTTGCTTGTGTTGTCCTTGTAGTTTTTAGTTCAAATTTAGCTTTGGCGCGAACACTAACACGTCGGTCAGGACAGAATCGACAGAATCAGAATCAGACTCAGACTGCTTTTAATTTTTACTAGTGCTAATTCACAATACAGATCTCGCAATCACATGATACTTTTACACTATTTTATACGCAGTTTAAAAGCTACAGAATCTGAAAAGTTTGTCGTGTTTGGTCCTTCAATATTTTAAATCCAGTGGTCAGTAAGTCGTTTTGTGTATGGTCTGGATTCACTTTAAACTAGTTTTACTACAGAATACACCAACAATTTTGACTGTTAAGCACTTAAGTCATAAGTGTTAGTCGGAGTTCAGTAAAAAGTTTTTAGATCGGCTTTACTAAACATCCTAATTTGCAAATTTACATTTAATAGCAATTCGTAATTTAATAATAAAGTTAAATGAACTTTAGTAGTCAGTAGTGGTGTTAATGCTTCATGCTGCTGATGCTGCTCCAGATTTAAGCGGGCGATTGTCTATTGTTTAGTTTGACGTTTTGAAGAAGGTTAGTCAATGTCCAGTGTTTTATTTCAAAAATACAAAACACAAATTACTATTAAAAAGTACATGTAAATCATTGGTTATCACTTATCAGTGTTGTGTTGCTATTACTTGCGTTTACATTGTGGATACTTTATTAGGCGTTTGTTCAATTTGTTTTAGATAAAATCAATTATTTATGTATCTTAAGGTAAATATAATAAGTTTTTGTTTTTGTGGATTTTTGCAGTCTATAAATTCCAACGTAATGAATCAATCGTTATCGAAGGACATGAGTACCCACGATGAGGATAATGATAATGCTAATCAACTGAATCCTACACGCACACCTACACCAGTCTCGATTTCACCAGTGTCAGTACCACAAAATGCACAAACTATTAATATCAACATTTTGATTCAAACTCAAATTAGTTCATTCAATCATGCCAATGCTACTGGCACTGGTACTGCTACTGTTTGTTCAACTTCATTGTCTCCTGGACCTGGTACTGCCGCCGCACCTGATGATTCGGATGATCAGGGTAAGCTAATAAAAATAAACAGCACAAATAGATTCAGATTCAGAATTTAGAACCAAATATTCAATTTGGATTGAAGGTTAAAAGTAGAACTACAATTAGTGAAAAAGTACAATTAGAATTAGTACAATAGCACAGTTGCAGTTTGTTGTAGTTGTTGCAGTTGGTCACAAGATGCGTGAACCCGCTGCTCATTTGCTTAATAATTGTAAATATTAAAATTACTAACATGAGTTGATTTTTCATTTTTGTAAACTTTTATTTGTTTTTTTGCTATTTAAATTTCAATTAAATTTAGTTTCATTTATTAAAAATTTTAAAAATATGTAAATTTCTAATAATACATATTTTACAAGCAAAGCTTTAAAAATCTTGCGTTCAAAACGCCACTAAATTTTTGTTTGTTTATTTCTAGTATCTTTGCGAGGACTAATAAGCACTGGTGACAACTGTGATGTGAATGTCTACATAAATAAAGTCAATTGCGAAGACTGGAAATGCGCATCTTCTTTGGAGCACCAAAATAAATCGCAGGAACACTGTGTTCTTCCTTCTTCAAATTCAGATTTAATTAAAAGCAGTAAAGATTGCAGGCGATTATCAAGCAGGTGTGGATCACCATCATCATTATTAAAAGTAGAACTAGCTACTTTTGATTACGATGAGGATGAGCTAGTTACAAGTGACATGAACGCAAGCAGTAGCAGTACAGGTACAACTGAGACTGAAACTGGTACTACTGAAAGTGGCACGGCTACAGCAATAACAAAGACCAAAAATTTGACCACAACTTCAACTTCAACTTCCACATCAAAATCAACTATAGGTACGAATATTGTGCTTCCCAAACCTGTGCCTGTAACAGTAGTGCGTCGAAGCAGCATTTTTGGCGAAATTCCGTTAGAACATCAAAGATTCCATCAAGAAGACTCGAACGCGGAAGCAAAATTTATTTTCAGTTTGAATGATTCAACACCAGAAACGCAACAAAATGCAGCTTCTAACATGCATTCAAAATATTTAATGACACAAATAAGCCAAAAGGACTACAATTTTGACACATTAAAAATGAATAATACAAGTACTAATCAACATCTGAACAAACCAGAAGCCACTGTGACCATGAATAAAAGAAAACACACATCTAAATCTTCAACTGTTGGTATTGGATCCGATTCTGGTCATGGTGATATGATTTTTTTTAGTACAGACACTGACAGTAGCACTTCATCTTCAAATTCAAGCACAAATAAATTGCTTGACTCTGCTTCCCAATCGTCTAGAAGAAAAAAACAACAATCTACTACATCTGCTTTTACGAAAAGAATGCAAAAATCGGACCACAAGAAAGGTAAACATATAGATGCCTCTACCTCTACCTCAGTTGCCTCAGATATGCGAGTCGCCAACTGGGAATCATACTTTACTTTTGAAGAAAATGAAGATCATACTAAGCGAGGTGAGTTTTCAGTTTACAATAGTGAATAGTTTACAACTTCAATATTTTTATTTTCAATTTTTAATGATTTTTATATGTTTAAAATTAAAAACGTTTGGCGCAAACAAGTGCAATGTGCAGTTAAAGCAACAGTGCATTTAATTTGAGTGCATATACCAAAATTCACATACTTAATTAATTTAATTCCTATTTTGTTTGTTTTTATTTAAATAGAAAGTACCTGTAATATGTGCAAGAAAGTTTTTGCTGATTGTCATGGTATAATAATCACCCTAAAGTACCACATCCAAAAACATTTTTACCCTGCATTATTTAACTGTTACACCTGCAACCTGGAGTATGACCTGCCGTCGTCATTAGGTAGACACCGTAGGGAGTCTCCTGCACACGCTGTGAATGAATCAATGTTAATGTCGGGAAAACGAAAAAAACGTATCAAAAAAGGCAAAAAAGCAGTTAAGGGCAGTACGAGTAAGAGCGCCAGTAAAAAATAAAATCAGTTTTATCTGAAATTTGTTTTATTTACAGTCAATGCCAATGACCAATACTACCTAATGAATTGTTTCATATAACAAAGTTATAAATTTTAATAATTTTATGTTGCTCACGTTAAAATTTCATTAATTTATGATTCGTCTTGATCAGCTTGTTAGTTGTTGTGTAGTCAGTGTAGTTGTGTTTGTGAGTATAAAATAGTAAAACTAAAAAGTCATACTAGATTTTAGATTTAATTGTAAATGAACTATGCACTGTGACTGTGACTGTATGTATGTAGTTGTAGCACTATGTAGTATTGTAGTATAAAGTGTAGTTAGTGTAGTGTACAAGTAAAAACACTATGCTCATGAACTAAATATCTATTTTTTATTTTTCAGTAAGTAATTGTAGTTTGTTATCTATTTTTTTATTTTTAACACTGTTTAAAGCTTAAAAGTAAAATTCAAAGCAAAGTATGACATTATGACCTAATGAAATGAATTATTAATATAAGTCTTTATGATTTTCTTTACGTGCCGTACGTATACCGTACAGCCGTACAGTGCCGTACACATGGTCTACGTCTACAAGAACGTTTTATATCACTTGTAAATATCATAAGCATTCAAATCTGAATGATTTTTTTATATTGTAAAATGCGTCAAAAACGTGACTACGTGACAGATTTCGCAAAGCAAATTAATTATTAATTAGACTTTTTATAATGTAGAACAGTTACGAGTTCTAAATTTTATCGTTTAAATAAACTAAATGTTGAGATAAAAATACTTTTATTTGTTTGGTGTTTTGTTTTGTAGTTTGGTTGCTCTTAATTTAGTGTTGTAACTTACTTTATTTCTTTATTTGAGACTCATTTAATTGAGATTCGAGTTGAATTGTTATTAATAATTTATGACTTATGAGCAGATGCACCACCAGCAAATAGTATTTGTATTTTGTTTAGCTAAATATGTGGAGTATAAACACCACTAAATGCATAACTAATAAGAAAAACGTAATTTAATACTAATTAACATTACTCACAAGCAGCAAGCAGTTCATGGCTTGTGACTGCTGCTGCTTATCTTTTTACGTTTTTTATTACCTGGAAATTATGATTTAATAAATAATGACTGGACATAAAATTTTATGTACCTGCGTATTTGGTTGTTCAACTATAAATTAAAACGTCTATAAATACATTTAATTAGAAAATTCAATTTTATTTTAATAACTGTAATAATTTTCATAAAACCAATAAGGCACTATGTAGTATTTTTGTACAAAACTATATGTGCATACAAAAAGATGTCTTGGCTGTCAGTTTTTAATTGCATCGTGCATCAAAATTACGTAGAATTCCATAATATTATAACGACTTTTGCTGAGTTTGTTGGCTTATTCAGCTGACTGGCTGCTGTCTTCTGATCTGGAATTTGAACTGCTGGCTGCGGCTGCATATTTTATGCTCAGTATGCATGCTGCTGCTGCAGCAACTGCAGCTGCAGTTGCACTTGCACGGGCTGACGGCTGCAGTGCTGAGTGCTGCAGTGAACTGTGTGGCTGTGGCTACTGTAGTATCTTAAATAAGTCATTAGTATAAGAATACTAACGACAACGACTAACATTATTAAATTTTGTGGATTAGAATTAGAGTTTAGAGTGAATATTTAATTCTAATTATTGATTCACAGGTTTGGTCTTTTTATTTATTCAACCAACTAACATTCAAGATAGGATCTGACATTACTCATGGCGCCAGGTGCTATGCATTGAACATGCATCAAGCTTAAAGTATAAGTATATAGTATATAGCACACTCACCAAGTAGCTCAAACACAAGCATTACGCACGTACACAAGTTACTTTTTAGTTTTTGTTCCTATCAATGTCACTAGTCGTCAGTTCCGATGAATGTTGAGTTTGAGCTCAACTGCCTACAAATAAATTATTCAAGCTATTTTTATTCATGTCAAAGCTCACACCAGTTTAGGTCAGTTCTCTTGTTCAAGTTCTAGAAATCCAGGTTTATCAGTATCAAGATCAAGTATTAGTAACCTATGTAGCTGTCGTTCATTTGAATTTGAAATGTAAAATTACAGAATTAACTTAATGACGCCAGTGCTCGAGCCCCTGCCTCAGCTAGTAACATAATGTCAGTTGTCACTATTCGTCAGTACAGATAAATGTTACGTTGAAGTTCAATTACCTGCAATTAAAATAATAAAGCTATTTTTATTCATGTAAAAGCTCACCCAAGTTCTCTTGTTCAAGTTCTAGAAATCCTGCTTGATCAGTATCAGTGACCTATTTAGCTGTCGTTTATATTTAATATTTAAATTAACAAAATTAACTTACTGACGCCAGTGCTCCAGCCACTGCCACAGCCAGTAACAGTAACACAAATGTCGGTCGTCACTATTCGTCAGTACAGATGAATGTTAAGTTGGAGTTAAATTGTTCAATTACCTGCAACTATATTAATAAAGCTATTTTTATTCATGTAGAAGTTCACATCAGTCATTAATTCTCTTGTCTAAAAGTTAAAAGTTCCAGAAATCCAGCTTTATCAGTACTAACTATCACGACGTAGCTGTCGTTTACATTTAATATTTAAATTTACAAAATTACCTTACTGACGCCAGTGCTCAAGCCACACCAAGTAACAGTCACCTTAAAATTCGTAGCAGTGGCAGTGAAAGGCAGTGACAGTTAGTCCTATTTCTAATTTATACTTAATATTTAATATTTAAATATTTTTAAGTAGTTCATGTTTTGAATTAAATAATATTTAAGTTTTAGTTTTGCTCGTGTCAGTGTTAGTCGTTGGTCTTCAGTTCTTCAGTCAGTCAGTTGTCTGTGCACTGTGCGTGCTGAGTGCTGCAACATAAAAAGTTTAATAGTGGTGTGGTGTACCAACAAATGTTAACAAATTAAAAATTAGTACTTCTCTTTTTTGAATTTTGCGTTTTAATTATTATGGTTATTAGAAAATTTTGACCAAGAATTGCTATTGTACTTCTGTCATCGGTCATTTGCGATCATTCTATACACAATTCCTAATTTGCCTGCAAGCTTAGCTTAGACGTTTACTGCAAGATTGCGTAATTAAGCCATTAAGCTAACAGTTGTCATTAAAGTTGATAATGGAAGCAACACCGGTAAGTTAAATATTAACAACTATAAACAAATTGATGCTAAATAAATTCGATAACTCATTAATTAACTCATTAAATGTAAATTTTAGTAAAAGAAGAATGTGCTAACTAATTAGGTTATTTAAATTAATTACTTTAAACAGGACCAGGGTACAGTTGGCTTTCGGTCACCCGCTGCGTCTAGGCAATTCCTGAATTTGTTAGCTCTTCAAAATGCGGAATTTTCCTTTACTGATAAGACTGTACGATGTTCCAATGATCATTTCATACCATTTCATGGATTTTTAGTTGATTTCTATAATACTTATGCCACTCATGGGAACAATCCTGTTGAGCCGGTTCAGCGCAGTCCTCAACAACATTTGGGTGTCCAAGTTGGAGCCGGTCTGGCAGGTCCGGTTAATAACCAGAACCAGCAAGTAAGACTTACAAGGTTATGTTTATGCCTGCCTCAAAAGTTGCACGCAATGCATAAAAATATTAAAATATTAATTCCTAATAGATTTAGCTGTCTACAACCTTTCTTCTCTATTTATATTTTTGTTTTTATTTATTATTTCTGTCATTACTATTCAGCTACCTGGGACTGGGACTGCAATTTCGCCAGCGTCTAACTCAATTATCAACCTGCAAGATTATACAGTCCTTGAAGTTGCTCAGGTTGTTTTATTTTTGTACGTGGGAAATATTTGTGTATGGCCTACATCAATCGTACGTTTTGTAGAAGTAATGTCTGCCCTTGGTTGTAATCCATCTTATGTGAATGTTATGGGTCCGATGTCGTTTGCGTTATATAATGTTTTGTGGGGGTCACACATGGCAGAAACAGCACAAGGGAAAAAAATTCGATTTTGGTCTGACAACAGTGGTGTCTTAACCGCGCACTTCATTTATGCTAATGGAATTTCGCATATTGAAGGGTATAGTGTAGTCAGTTCCGGTTTGGCTTAGCTGTTAGGCAGTTAGTCAGAGTTAATCTATTTGCTGTGCTTAATACCTAAATAACTGATTCTTAGTTTCTTTAATTTATTTATTTATTTGAAATCAACAACGTCGCTTTATTTATATTTAATTTCTTATACGTTTATTTTCATTGGCTACGTATTTATAATATTATTCTAATTTTATGCTTATATAATAATTAATTTAGAATGAAACTTCACTTCACATAAAAATAAACTTATTCCTGAATTTTTTGAATAGAATAACACAGTTTGGATATTTAGGTTAAATCTTGTTTGCATGTTTGTTGATGTAAATGGTTTTAGTAAATAAGTGAACTTGCCTAACTACACTACATTGAATCAGGTTAAAACTTTGAGACTTAAGATTTGGAGCAATCACCAAGTCACCAACCACCACAGCCGTAAGCATTTAGAATTTGGTATAAAAGGCAAACAATTTTAGTTCATCGTCTTATTAGTGTGTTTTTTGTTGGGATTAAAACATCCACATCTTAAAATGGCGGACTCCAGTATCCTTAATAATAAAGGCAAGGAAAAGTTAGACAAGCAAAGTGCTAGTTCTACTACTAGTTCAGCAAGTATAAAAAAGCAAAGCTTAGGTAGTGGAAGTAGTGGGCAAGGGAAGGGCAGTACCGGCAGTAGCAGCTCTACCACCTCTAAAGAATCAAAAAACTCAAAAGACCCAGTTTCAAGCTCTGGCCCAGGAAACGTAACAGTTTCCCTCGCAGTAACCCGGTCCAGGTCATTGCAACTTTCAAGTTTATCGTCTTCTGCATCAAAACGTAGAAAAAATAGTCGCTGGTTTGCAAGTAAAAAGAAGTCACTTACAGCTGTAAGTGGTGGTTCCGGTTCAAGCTCCAGCAACTCTAGCTCCAGCGAGCATTTGTCTCCGGTATTGGGAAAAAGAAAAAGTTTGTCTTTGTCACGTAGAAGAAAAGGAAAGGACGAAAGTCATAGCAGTCGAAAATTAACTTCGTCGTCTTCGTCAGAAAAAAACAAGAATGACCGTAGCAAGCGTATTTCTGCTTCTACTGCAACAGAGCCAGAGTCCGAACCTGACACTGTGTTTACTCAGCAGGATCCTCTGAAGAAACGGCAGTCTCATTCTAAGTCCAAGAATGTCAAAACCAAGAAAAGTGGTGCAGAATCCAAATCCAAATCCAAGCCCCTAGTTGCAGCCGCAACTAGAACTAGAAAAACTGAAGTTGAAGTCGAATTGGAAGAGGAAGAGGAATTGTTTCTTTTAGACCGTGAAAATCCATCCTTCCAGTTAGGACCTATCCACACCTCATCCAGAAGTTCAGTGCGAAGAAGATGTCTATCTATTAAAAGTAACTGTTTAGTTATTGTTACACTACTTACAGTTTATAGTTATTTGCTGATGCTTATTCTGTTCTAATACCATTTTTTGAGTTTTAAGTTTTTGAATATTAATTTTTTTGTTTTTTAACTGACTTTAATTTTGTGATTGGTATTGCTAGTTGCAAAGTCATTCAGGTTAGGTTTGATTTACAATAACACCTACACCCAATCACCCAATCACTAATTCTTATATTATGATGTTGCTTATAATAGATGTTTTTTTTTTTTTTGTGTACAGATGACTCTCCGCTGCTAAAAACTTCACCTAATAGTTTGCGTTTGGACACCAATTCAGAAACTGATCAAACTGATATGGATTTGATAGGTGGACATAATACGGGTAATAACAGTTCTAAAAGGGTTAAGGATTTTGAATCGCTTCATTTTGATGGATCAGAACATTCGGAGCACGTAGAAAAAGAGGAAGGTGGAGATTGCAACGAATCTGACATGGATTTAGATTTAGATACCTCGGATCTAATGAATTCGCCGAAAACATCAACACCATCAAGGAGCAGAACCAGTGTCGGATCTAGACGGAAGTTGCAAGAAAGGGAAGGGGAAAAAGGTAACAATAATTATTGTATTATAAAATTATAAAAATATGATTGCCGGTTGTAAATAAAATTATTTATATTAATTTATAATAATTTGACCAATATTGTGTTTTTGCTCTACATTGTTAGTATATAATGATAGTTGATTATACATTCATAAAGTACGTCTACCTATTTTTTTAGCGTGCTCATCACCCTTGGCTGAGCCTGAGCAAATTAAACGAAGAAGAGCTGATTCCCTGGCAGTAGGATCAGGATCCACCTCTAGTTCTAGTCCCCATAACTCAAGTGCCAGCGCTGCCGCTAAGTCGTCCGGTTCCAGCAAGTCAAAACTTTTGTCACCCATGCGATTAAAGATAGTAAGCTCTACACCTACACCTTCACCAGGTTCGTCGGTCTCACCAGTCTCACGGAAATCTAAATCTAAATCTCCAAAATCCTCTCATTCTCCTGTTATTTCACCATCCCAATGGAAGTTAAGAATGAGAGGTGGATTCAAGCTTCAACGTAAAATAGCTAAACACTTTAGCTACATCGGTCACCGTGATGAGGAGATCACTACCTCTGGATCTCCTAAAAAACGTTATGCAGTTTCATGCAAACGGTGTCCGGCAGTGCTTGCTGGCCACTCTTCATCTTATGGAAATTTACGTCGTCATGTAGTCGTAAGTAAAGTTTCATTTAGTGTCATGTTTTATTTTTTTTGTAATTAAATGAATTAAATCCTTAGTTCAATTTAAAATAAATCACTAAGGTACTACATTTCTTGATTTCTTGTTTACTGATTTATTGCAGATGCGACACGGTATTGGGCGTCCTTATACCTTGATAACGGACGAGTGTTTGACAAATAATGGAAAATACGAAATGGGGCACCCAAAGCAACTTCGCTATGAAATGAATTGCCTACGGTATACTCTCTTGAATAATTTACCATTTCAAATGGCACGATATGATGCGTTTCAAGTACTGGTTGAAGACTTGGAGCCTAGTATTAATACTATAAGCGGCAAGACTTTAAGTCGGCGATTTAAAGCTTGCAGCAAGAGAGTAAGTCAAAATATTAAAATAAAAATATTTAAAATTTACAATTATAAATTCTGGCTTATTTATGGCCTATAACTTTCTAACTTTGTAGTTAACATTAACAATGAAAAACAGCCATTTGCATAACTAACTTTATTTTTGATAGCAATTATTATTTAATATATCTTTACGTTTCTGGTTTTAAGGCGGAAGCTGAAAACAAATTGTTTCTAGAGAACATACCGTACATAAGTATTCTTGTTGATGGATGGACGACAAAGAGAAATAAGGGGGTCATTGCTTTGCAAGCGATGTATGTGACTGCTGATTTCAAATGGGGAATAAGAACTATAGGATTGCAGGAATTGTCTGGGCGTCATACTGGAAAAGCAATAAGAGATTGCGTGAACGACATACTTCGCGACTATGATCTTCTTGATAAGGTAAGAGTTAACTATTTAATATAATAAATTAGAATTAAAAACATAAAGTTCGTATTTATAATCATATGAATAACATTAATTCACGATGACCATTACTAATATTTTATAGTTAGTTTATATTCGTGGTGCAATCACTGCAATATGATGCATAAATTATAACCGAAATGCCTAAATTACATAATTCACATTCACACATTGACAATCTTTTTGATTTTTGGTTTATATTTCAACAGGTCTCATCTGTTATCATAGATAATGGTTTCAACATGATTAGTGCATTTGATAACTTCAAAAACCGAGCACCATTTAGACATGGACCCGCACCCCGTCCAATGGGCCCTTCTCACGTTGCATATCGATGCGTCGCCCATACTCTACAGCTTGTAGTCAAAAATGCCAACTTAGGACCAGTCGCTGTGTCGGTGAGGAAAGCAATGGTCGGTATCACTAGAATCATGAACTCTCATATTTTACGCAAACTTTTGCTGGTTCAGACCGGAAGAGGATTTCCGAAAAAAAGCGATACTCAGTGGAATGCCGAGTATGATATCATCTGTTTATTAGTCACCGTAAGGCTATATCTTTTTTATTACAACTCCTATTATTCTTGACTTGTTTAGTATCTTATTTATAATTAAACTGATAAATAGTATAGCATCGTGTAAACTTATGCAATATTGTATTCCTTGTTTATTGTTTACTGGTGTGCGCGCTGCCGCACTTGTTATCACATACAATTGATAAACGTCATAAAGCATTAGCAGTTGTAACACCAAACATTACCTTAATAATTAGAAATTTGATAGAGATTTAATTGCCTTAATACTATTTTTTATTTATTTATTTTGTTCTAGGGGAAGATGTTCAATGCGGTCAATAGCATTTTGAACTACGCAATAACTACTAAAGAAGGCTCTTTCTTTCAAAATGCAGAAACAAAACCAGAGAAGATGAGTAATACTGACTACAGTAATCTCAAATTGTATTGTTCATTACTTGAGCCACTAGCAACTGCGACTGACCGTCTGCAGGCGGATGGATTTACGGCCCAGCTGATTCTTCCTGGACTACTTAGGTGTTATCAAAGTGAGTTTTTAGTTACTTTAATTCTGCAAATAACTTTTATGTATTGATAATGATGATAAAAGATGTAGTTATTCTATGACACTATAAATTATAAAAACTTTTATACAAATCAATTAATAGTTTAATTTATGAAATATAGAAATTAAACCGATTGCACTTGAGAATCTGGACAACGAAGGTCCGTCAAATCTCGTCGCTGAATTCTGTCATCGATTCGCGTCATGGTTTTCGGATCCCGTTTTAGTAACTACCACAGTTTTGGATTCTTGGAGAAAACTGCACTTTTTTGATTATATGCGGACATGTAAATAAAAAATTAATTTTTAATATAAATTTTTTTATGATTCCTAATAATATTTATAAAGAACAAAAACTATGATATAACTGAGTACTAGTATGCTTTCACACTGTCACGTGTAAATTTTAAATACGCCCCACACTGGTGATTTGAAATGTAGTATAATTTTGTACTTTCCAGGTGTGTAACTTTTGTATTTTATGATTTTATTTTGTTACAGTTTCCTACGATAACGAACTGCCCTTGCTTACAAATGCGGACATCCTCACAGTTGTTAGAGAATTCGCAGTGTATTGTAGTGAAACGAGCTACGGAATAAACAAGACCCCAGATTCCAAGGAAAGTGTTTGTGTTGCAGCAGAAAACAGCAAAGCTGCTTCGCCTGCCTCTCGTTCAGGAGATAGTCTGGATGCCTACACTACAGTTAACACATCTTCGGAAATGACACACAATATTTCGGTTTACAGTCTTGATAAGCTGGATGATTCAATCCCTTGTACGTCGGAAAACGTGCAGGATGGTAGTCCGAGTAGTCCGACTCCTACTTCTCCTTCAATGCATAAACATCCGTTTAAAAGTATCATAGATCTGGAAATTAAAGCGTTCTCCCATTTACATATAGCGCTTGTTGATGTAGGAGACTTTTGGCGTAAACACCAAGTGAAATTTCCAATGCTGGCAACCCTTTTCAAATGTATTATGTCGAGATCGTCGTCAACAGCGCCTGTAAGTGTTTAAATGTTTCTTACTTTTCTTACCTACCACAAATCAAAATTACTTATTATTGTGAATTTTTATAGCAACAATATTTACCTTAAAATTTTCAATTAAAATACACAAGTTCATTATTGATTTAAGATTTGTAGTAATGTTTAAAAACGTTTAATTCTAGTAGGCATGTAAACCAGTTACTGTTGGTGTTGATTTTTGATTACATCTTAGTCTTGTAGGTAGTACTAGGTAATAAATACTACTAAAACAAGATACTTATTTGATTGAGGGCTAGAATTCTTTTCCAATATTTTCCATGCAGTGCGATACTGCACAGACAAAAAAACAGAAGCATATAGTTTGGAAATTAAAATTTAAGTTCAATTAAAATTAAAATGCTAATTCTGTATAATGTTTTTGTTGGTCTAATAGTTGAAAAGGTTGTTCTCGAAATGTGGAATCATCAGCAGAGACAAAAGAACAAACGTACTACCGACGTCTTTAAAGAAAATGCTGATTACCAGGGAATGGTTTGAAGGCGAGGATGAAATTAGACGAAAAAAAGAAGCCAAGGCAAAAGGCAGTAATGCTACTAAAACTGAACACGAACACGACAACAATGCCACTGAAGGTGATGAGTTTGGACTAAATGAGGATGGAGATGGTATTTTTGACTTCGTGGACATCAGTGGCTCAAGTGGCTGTCAATCACCATCGCAGGCTTCGGCTACTTCGGCATCACCACAATCGCAAAATAAATCTCAAAGTCGCCCGTCATCAAGATCGAGTTCAAACTCATCTTTAGGTTCAGGTCGGTCACCATCGCGATCGCTATTATCAGAAGAATACATTGACTTTGACACCGCCCTGAAGATGGTTTTGGAGGAAAATGAAGATAATCCGAACTGTGAGGATGATGAAGATGTAGGAAGCTGAAAATGCTTTGAGGCCCAGCAACAAGGTTGGCTCTGCTAGTAGTGTCATTATTTTTTTTACTGTAACGTTCTTAACCTTAGCTTTTTACCTGCAGAATGCAGGACGATACCATACAATATTGTTTTATCTATTATCAGTTTTTCAGCCATTCTCAAGTATTGTAATTTTAATTTTAATTTTTTAATAATCATTGCATCAGTGATCAGTGGACACTAACAATTGTAGCTTTTTAACTTTTAATTTCTTGCAAGTTTTATTAGTTTTAATTTAATATTCATAATTGTATATTTTATTTTATTATTTTCATTAGATTTAATTTCTATAAATATGTATAGGTAATAGGTAATATTGTAATATTATTAAAGTAATCTGTAATCGTTTATATTAATATATAATAATAATAATAATTAAGAATGCAGGCTTTATTAACTTTATTTTATGAATTCATTTCATCGTTTTAGTTGTAAGTTGTAACACGCGTATCAGTGGTAACACACGTAGATTTTCATTCATTTCTAGTTTCTAGCAGCACTGTTGCTGGTCTGCTATTTTTGCCAGTTTTAGTTTTAATTTAATATTTATATTTTATTTTCATCTCTTACTAGGTCATAGGTATCATTATCATAGGTACTATGATTTTTAATTGATAATTATGACTTGTCTATTAATTTTATGAAACCAATAATTTGTAATTAAGTAATAGGATGAATTTAATAATTTAATCATAATTATATGTATAATTTATTTAATCGTGTTAAATATTAATAAAGCAACCACCAAAATCAAAATAGTGAAAACAACGACAATAATTTTCTTTGTATTCATATAATATTTTAGTTTTTAGTTTTTAGCATCACTTCCAGCAGCAGCAGCAGCGGGTCCTGCGGCGGCTCCACTTCCGGATGGCATGGATGCAAGTTTACTCATACCATCTGCTTTAAGTTGTTCCACACTCTTCCCACTTAATTCATCACATACTTTTTTGTGCTTTTCCTTATCTGCTTCAATAACAACAGAACTGAGAATTTTCTCAATATCTGCGGATTTGGGATTGGTGTTTAAGCTCAATACATCCAAAAGATATGCGGCTACATATCTCATCTTGATATTTATTAACATTTTGCAGTGTACAGTTAGTCATCTAGTCGCTTGTGGGATTGGTAAATTTAAAATTCTTAATTCTTTCGACAGTCCTTATATCCTTAGTATCAAGATGAGGTACGTAGCCGCATATCTTTTGGCCGTATTGGGCTGAAACACCAATCCCAAATCCGCAGATATTGAGAAAATTCTTAGTTCTGTTGTTATTGAAGCGGATAAGGAAAAGCTTTAAGAAAGAAGAGAAGAAGGAAGAAAAGAAAGTGTTATTAGAGGAAGAAGACGATGACATGGGCTTTGGTTGAGCATCACCTCCAGCAGCAGCAGCAGTGGGTGCTGCGGGAGCTCCACTTCCGGAAGGGAGGGATGCAAGTTTACTCATACCATCTGCTTTAAGTTGTTCCACACTCTTCCCACTTAATTCATCACATACTTTTTTAAGCTTTTCCTTATCCGCTTCAATAACAACAGAACTAAGAATTTTCTCAATATCTGCGGATTTGGGATTGGTGTTTGAGCCCAATACGGCCAAAAGATATGCGGCTACGTACCTCATCTTGATACTAAGGATATAAGGACTGTCGATAGAACTAAGAATTTTAAATATACCAATCCCACAAGCTACTAGATGACTGACTGCACACTGCAAAATTTTAATAAACATCAAGATGAGGTACGTAGCCGCATATCTTTTGGCCGTATTGAGCTCAAACACCAATCCCAAATACGCAGATATTGAGAAAATTCTTAGTTCTGTTGTTATTAAAGCGGATAAGGAAAAGCTTAAAAAAGTATTGATGAATTAAGTGGGAAAAGTGTGGAACAACTTAAAGCAGATAGTATGAGTAAACTTGCATCCATCCTTCCGGAAGTGGAGCTCCCGCAGCACCCACTGCTGCTGCTGCTGGAGGTGATGCTCAACCAAAGCCCATGTCATCGTCTTCTTTCTCTAATAACACTTTCTTTTCTTCCTTCTTCTCTTCTTTCTTAAAGCTTTTTCTTATCCGCTTCAATTACAACAGAACTAAGAATTTTCTCAATATCTGCGGATTTGGGATTGGTGTTTGAGCTCAATACGGCCAAAAGATATGCGGCTACGTACCTCATCTTGATATTTATTAAAATTTTGAATTAGGAATGCGTGTATGTATGAATTAATCGCGTCAGATGAAAATTAAAAATAATTTAATATTTTGTGCGAACACGTTTAAGAGTATAAACACTATGGACTCAGATCCCAGTAACAAATATTTGTTTTATTAAAATTTCTGTAATTTAAATTTAACCGATTCGTGTTTGGACTGTAGGCTGTGGGCTTAGGCCTGTTAATGCAATAAATCTATACTACAACTACTACACTATAGATTACAGGAAATGAAAAGTCAAATCATAAAACAATTACATAATTGATATAAGTACTAAATACGTAGTTAGTTCTTTTCTACAGAGCTGACACAAATATAAAATGATAATATATTATTTATACATTGAACTATAGAAGTGCTGCTCTAGATATGTATACACTATACACTTTTAGTTCATCTTATTAGTGTACGCATTCTTTAATTCTTTTACCTCAACCTGGTAACTCTTATTATTTTACTTTTCAAACATTAAACTAAAAACTAAATGATTATAACATTAATTGGTCGAAAGTCCATGAAACAAAAGTTTTATTGTGATATAGTAATAAAGTTACAACACAATGCTGTCAAACAACTAAAAAAGTATAAATATAATAATTACTATTACAGTTTAAAAAACAAATTCATTTTAGTAGCTTGGTATTGATATTTGACATTGACTGGTAACTGGTACAAGGTACAACGGTACCAGATACTTCCGACCTTAGATATTAATACTGTGACTAATATACTGACTGCTAACTGCTAAGTGACTAAGACTAAAGTAAAAAAATATATGGCTTTTAAAAATACATACGGATCATTATATTGTGTCATAGCCGCCCTTTAATTTCAGGGTTTGTTTCTTCTTCATGAGTGTCATTTTCCCTTTCCGGCTTCCGGCAGTCTTCAGCTTTAAATTTTTTGCATGTGTTGGTGAATCAAAGTGGCGGCCAATACTGAATTTATTTAAAAACGTCTTCTTGCATAACTTACAAGTGAAGCAAGATGGATTTTTGTGTTCACAGATATGATCTTTCAGCTTTCTGGTCAGTGATGCGATGTAATTAAACTTCTCGTTACAAATTTGGCATTGATATACTGTTAAAAATAAAAGATTAAGATATATAAAAATGCAGATCTATAACTAAAACGTCAACTCATTCATTAATGCATTGTTTTGAATTTACAATAATAATAACTAATAATAGAATAGGCACATAGTCATGGTTCAAGTTCAAGTTCAACTCTTTAGTCTTTAGGCAACAGCCAACGCCAACGGTAACGGTTGGTGTGTTTAACATAATTAAAAAAAATTACAAAAATAGTTGTGTTAAATACCTAAATAGTTAAATTGAAACCTACCTTTTTTGTGCTCAACGTAAAAAATCCAGAAATACTTTTTATAGAATTCTTCTCCTCGAGGTTCTGCAGTTTTGGATTTTGATGCAAGTGCTGCTTCAGATTCATCAGATAAATTAAAGTTGGAGTTACATAGCTTTGGATCACGCTCCTTTTTCTTCATTATCTTCATCTTTTGTGCTAGCTTCTGGTTTTGAGTGTTATTACTGCAAATATGCTTGGGCTTGTGATGTTCACGCCTAATCTTCAATGTTCTAGCATTAGCATTTGCTATAGGGGTGACTGGAGTTTTCAGAATTTCTTCCAATTTTTTCTTAGCTTTTTTTTGATCATCTTTAGAAATTTTAACGACTGGATGAGATTCAACAGTTGGACTTTCACGTTTACAAGCGTCGACATCAGTTTTTTTTTTGCTGGGTCAATTTGGTTGATTTCTTTTTCTTGTGCTTGTGTCACAGCCGTTTTTTGGCCTTCTACATGACCATGCCTTTCACTAGCACTAGCACACGTAACTGTTGAGGTCGAGGTCAGGCTCGGGGTGCGAAAATAAATTGCATCTTCTTGCGGTTTGAATTTTGACTTCAACTTTGACTTTACCTTTGAAAACTGAAACTGCAACCTACTACTACTACGCCTTTAAATTTGCCAAATTTGCTTCTTTGCTTTTTTCTTATTCTTATCGCGTAGTTTTTGTTGTTGATGTTGTAATTTTAAAATATGGTAGTCGGGATTACGGCATTTAGTGATCTCTTCTAGAAACTCACTCAAAGTAAGAATTCCTTTGTATCCATAGTTTTCTTCTGGATATGGACTTTCAAAAAACTGGTCTGGATTCTGACTTTCTAAAACTTCCATTTTGTTTTCGTTCCTGTGAACAACACAATCATCGGTGTTTGTTTGTGTAGCGGAAGAAGTAGAAGACACGGATGTTGCAGGAGCAGGGTCAGTGTTTGAACTATCAGCAGCTACAAGACCTTCCGTAGCAGATATAGTATCTTCAGTTGCAGTGCTCGATCCTAATCCTTTTTGAACCTTGCTACAAGTACACACTACTGTTGAAACGTGAACGTATACCTTGCAGTTGTTTCCAACCGAAATTAATCCGCCCATTCCCTTAAGTCCATCTCCATCTAAAAAGAATTCAATTATATTTTAAATGCAATTTTAAAAACATGCTAATTCTATCTTTTAGATGGTTTTTGTTTTTAGTGTACACACTTTTTTGTTGCGCACACTCACACATGCACACATGTTGTGCACACAGCCTAGTTAATATAATACATTTATACTTCTATGTATATATTATTATTGTGTTCATAGTAATGGTGCACACACACACAAGTAAATTTATGACTGCACACTGTGAAACTGATAAGATGTGCTGTGTAAGTATAACATGTGCGAAGTAAAAACATTAGGTAATATATAAAATATAATAATTAAAAATGCAATCATAAACATAATGAAAGCGTTGCGTGCTGATTACTGATAATGTAACATTTAATCCCTAATCTATCATCTAACTGCAACTTTGCAAATCTAACTTACGACCTTACCTTTTACAATTGTGGCATTATTAGGATCGGTGATAGTTGTAGTTGTTCTTGATGTCAAAGTTGAATTTGAATCCATGACATTTTGTGTTGCAGAATCAGGTGACTTGGAATTCGAAGCATCAATTAAATTTTGCTGTTGTTTGGCACTCATAATTATTAACCTTAATGTGTCTTGAATAATTAAGGCCTTTGCTTTTATGAGATGAGATAGAAAATATTCAAAAATCTGCAACCATGGAAAACAAAATAATATGAATCGTATTCGAATTCTTACCAAATTGTTTTGTTTTTATTAGTTTGTGTTTGTATATAGTATATTAGGTCTTAGGTACCAGGGTAGTAGGTCATAGGTATAGCAAAGTAACAAAGAATGCAAACATAATACAAAATTAAAAAATACAACATTTATAAAGTTTTATTACCTTTTGTGATTAGATGTAGATCAGAAGTAAAAAGTATATAATTTACTGCAGAATAACTTTTCTCACCAACGAGTAAGTGAAAGTAACGCACAACTTGAGTTGCAATATAATAATAAAATCCCAGTCACTAGTAATAATAAGTTAATTTAATTTTAAAATCGTATAATATTTTTAGATGTTAGATCTCTTTTATTGTAATTATTAAATATAATTGAACAATAATTAGTGTTTTGAACTGAACTCCAAAAAAAGTGTTAGTCGACTGTAAAACTGTAAGCTTTAGAGTACTGTAAAGTAGAATGTAGAGTTTGGAGTTTGTCTTGCTTGCGCTGGCATTGGTGTGTGTACACACTAGCTGTAAGCTGTAATACGTAAATACCACGCTACTAATACCAATATGAGTAGCTGTACCTGTGCGTGCTGTGACTATTAGCTACCATAAATACTAAAAACAAAACCAGACACAACTACTTGCCAGCAGCCAACAGGTTCTTAATTAAAATGTTGCGCAAACACGTCAGTGATGAATGCACGTGATTTTGGTGCTGCGAATGAGCTTAGAGCCTGAGCTAATTAACCTATAAGCATTTACATAAAGCATTCACGCGGTTATTATTTGTTGATAAACAAACACCATGTGTTTTGGAGGTTGAATTCTGAACTAAGCTACTAAGCAAAAGCAAAGAAATAATCCTTGCACTCAGTATTCATTGAAATTTTGAAACTTAACTTAAAGAGACGTCGTTAATTACAAAAAAGTACTACGAAAAAGTGTAATGTATTTATTAAATTTAGTGTAATAATAAAGAATTTTTACTCAAAGTTAAAAATACTTTAACTACTGGCAACTGACATTTCGAACGTTTGTGTTTATACCTGAACTAAAAAAAGCTAGAAGTAACAGCTTGGTTTTTGTTATGACATAGTGACATAGTTATTTACGATTAAGATTTAATATTTAATGCTAACACTTTAGACACTTTTAATGTTTTAACTACAGTTAAGGTGTATGTTTGAACACCATTGCTATCTTATTACTTGTAAGTAGTACTAAGTACATATTGAACTATTTCTTTAGTGATTAGTGGCTTATTGTGACTTAGTATCAGAGAACCAAAAATAATAAGGTTCATCGACCTCAATTAATTTCACTTCAACAACAACATGAGCATGGATGTTGATGGCGCTGATAAAGATCAGGATCAGGTAAGCTAAGCTCAAATCAAGCTGATACTTGATGATTTATTCATATTATTAGGATAGTGTTTGTGGTATTATTACGACTAGCAACAATAGGTTATTCCATGAATTAATAATAACGGAAAGAGATGTTATTAACGTAGATGTAGTTAAATTAATTTGGCTTTGGCATACAAGTCTTGCTCACTCAGCCCGAGCCTGAATACTCGTTTGTTTAGTGAATTTAATTTTTGTGATTCTATTTATTACATTACAGACTATGCAAAAGAAAGAAAACGAAAATACTTGCATTCAGTCTCAGTCCTGTGAAGATCAGGACATTCAGAAACAAAACACTGATGATACAAATGAGCTTCAAAATGGGAATTTAGTAATTGAATTAAGTAACTCTTTAACTGAAGCAAATTGTGATGGTTTAGTGTTTGTTGACCGATTTCTAAATGAAAATGTGAAAGTAGCTGAAGAGGAATCACAAGTTGTTTATGCAAATCTATTTAGTGGCTGTACTTATGAAACTAGTAATCTTGACCTTGGCCATTGTCAAAATGATGAACCAGACGAAGACCGAGATCGAGGCAAGTTACTTATAACCCTAATCCGTTTAACCTTAATCCGTTTACTAATGACTCGACGCATACACGCAAAATTGCAAAATATTTAATTTATATTTTATATTACAAATTAAAACGTGTATAAACTCCAGTCAATCAGTTAACTCACTAAAGCTGTATGCCTCTGCAAATAACGTTATTCAGTTATTTTAATTATTATTTATTATTTATTGTAGCTCCAACTGATACTGTTTTTGAACTGGAGTGTGACCCCAAAGATGACGATAATGCTAATTTTGATGATGAGAATAATGTTGATGTTGAAAATCAAAACGATGATGAAAATAATAAGAAATCCGCTTATAATTATCAAAGCATTAACGATGTATCAAACCTAACAATGCTTAGCAGTCTCAGCTCCAGCCAAATCAAAACCATTGTTCGTAAGTTCTTTGATTATTTGGTAATTGCAATTTAGATTTTCTACTACTTTGAACTTTGTACTACTTTACTACTTTCCACTTTCCAGTAAAGTAGAAGTTGTAGCACTATGTATTAAATTGTATAATCAAATTTTTTAGATTCGTTTCTGCAACTTTGTGTAGCGTAAAATTAAAGAAATATTTACTATTTTACTATTTATGCATCTTTTATTTTATTTTCAGAAGAGTCTGTTTTTGCATCGCTGAAATCATTAGACTTGACATTAGGAGTTGGAAAATCACCAGTTATCAACTTAGTTGTAAATGTGGGATGCACTAATAACTCGTATTCAAACTCCAACGATGACACCGCTGGTAGAAATCTTATTACCAGTAGGAACATCCAAAATCCTACAAAAAAAGATTCGACACCATCTCAAACATGTTCAAGTCGGTTTCAAAATGGATTGCCGAGTGAGCCTAATCCAACTAAAGGGGGGCCAAAGCCAAATGGTAATTTAATGTCATCTAAAAAATCTAAATGTAAATCCAATTCTTTAAGTTTATCATTCCCTAATGAGATGTTGGCAACTGATACGGCAACGTCGTCTACTGCAGCTGTTGGTGTTAGTGTTGGTGTATCATCTGTATCTAAATCTGAATTATTGTTCTCAACTGTAGCAAATACACCATATTCAAACAGCAAGAGCACTACCCTTTCAGAAAAGGAAAACCAAATAATTGGTACTAGTAGATCAGTTGTAGATTCAGATTCTAATGAAAATAGTAGACAGATTTTACTGGCTTCAGAAAGCCCTAATAGTAATGACGATCCGTTTTTAGAATATCTTTAATCCCATCACTCTTATGGAGCAGATCATACAAACCCATCTGACTCTGGTCTTAACCCTAGCGGCCCTAGCCTTGACCTTGACTGCCTTGATGAAGGCAAAGGCGAATCAGACCTTTGTAGAAGTAAACGTAGAGGGAATAATCAAGTAAAAATAAAACAATATTCAGACTGCGCCAAGAAATTTAAGAGTGTGAAAAATATTCCTATGAGAATAATTAAACAGCAATTTGACTTTTCAAAAAACGGTGCATTTGTTTGCAAAATACGAAATTGTTTTAGTGTTGTAAAACACTCACAGTCTCTGCGTAGACACTGGTCTACTCATGTAGGTAAACAAGAAGAAGACAACGTAGATCTATATCAATACCAAAATTCCCGAAATGAATTTGATACAGTACTACACGATGGTTTTCACCCTGGCGACGACGACAGTGACAGTGACAGTGCCAACAATGATCAGGGCAATCAGGATCAGACTAATCATAGTAGTCTTACTAGCGTTATTACTGTTAGTGATTCAGTTTACAACGCCAAAACTCGAGATATTTCTATGCCAAGGCCAGTGTCCCCAGTCACTCCAGTGACTGAAGTGACTCCAGACCCAGTTTCAGACTTTTCAGACTCAGATAGGCAAAGTATTACTCATACTGAAAAGCCTAGTAAAGTTAATGGTAAGCTTAAGAAAGTATATCAGTGTTCTATTTGTAACATAACTATTACTAGAAAGGATAATTACAAGCGTCATGTAATGACACCTAATAGGCATAGGCATCAGACTGGTGAAAGGAAAAATAATAATAAGGACAAACTTACTAATTACGGCTACGATATCAGTAGTGAAAGTGAAGGCGAAGGATCCTCTGACTTTTCTGATTTTAGTTTTGGTTCTGGATCTGAGCCGTCTGAGTCTGATTCAGAGACAGAGATGTCAAATGTTGTGCATAAACAAGGTGTAAAGCGAAAAAAAGGGAAAGGACAATTAGTGTCACAGAAAAAACTACTTCTTGACGAGGATGACCTAGAGTAAATAATGTGTTAATACTTAAATTTATATTGTTGTATATTACGGAATATTACTTTTTTGTCCATTGTCCAATTTAAGATTTTATTTAATATTTTTATTTTATTTTAATTTTGTTAGTAAATATTGAGTGAGATAATGCAGAATTAAGTTAGGTTTAATTTTTAATTAATGATTTTAATTTTAAGTTATTATTATTTAAATCTTTTTTTCCATTAAAAGTTATCAAATTGTTAATAATTGTAACTACAAACACAAAAACCTAATAATAATATAAAATTAAAAATAAAATGTCTTTTAGTGTTTGTGTGTATTATATATTATTTATGCATTTATTGATTTATTTTCATTTTTATGGTGTTACGCCAAGTAGTATTATAATTAGTCATATTAGTATAAGTATTGAACATTTTTTGTAGGTAGGTACAATTTACTTCCAGTACCTAGGGGGTTGGCTCAGATTGGGGGAGATTGAGGTAAAAGCTCAATGAGGTGGAAAAAATTTTCCCTTAAAAAAGGAAGCGGGACCGGAGGAGGTAAAATCGATAAAAAGAACGGCGTTGAACGATTTTCCTCCTCCGGGCTCAGCCGGGCTCAAATTGAGGTAGTTTTTTTAAGAAAAAGGGACCCTCGGTCAATTTTTTTTAAGGGCTCGTTAGGGACCGATTGACTTGCACTGATCTAATATCATCTTTTAGCGTAACATAAATTGTGTTGCGCATTTGTTGAAGCTCAGCATGAAATGAATAAATATCATTCGCGAGTTCGTTACTTTCGTGATGTTTAATAACAAATTGAGAGTAAAATTTTCTTTTCGATGAAAATAGCGATAGTTGAACTGTGTCATTTGCCTGCGTAAAAAGGAATAACATCGTATGTACAATTCTGCAACGTTTTAGGAGAACTTTTAACAACTCAGTTTTCTCATAGGCATGACTCATTCAAATACAGTTATTGTAAAATTCAAAATTTTTAAATTTTTAATTTCTATCATAAAATTGTATAAAATAATAAAATATAGTGCCTGAATTTTACAAAACACAAAAGTCAGTTTTTAGAAAATACCAAAAGAATAAAAAAAAAACATGAAGTGGAACTAGTGCAGCAGTATCTCTGATCTTTTGAAAATTCCTCTTGCACGACGGTTCCACTATGATAGTGATAGTTGCATCGCTTGGTAGAAATACAACGATGTCACTCAGGTCAGAAAAAAGCCACTTACAAGGGAATGGTTTCACATGTAGCTCGTCGATTTCAAAAAGTTATATGTACAAAAATCAGGCTACTTTTGAATAGTGGGGATCCAAAGTAACTCGAGTGCATTTTGCGTTGTTCGGCCACAATAGCCCGCCAAAGTTTAAAAAAATTCAAATTTTAATATTTTGCCGCCCTGTAGCTTCTACAGTTCTCATCCGATTTTGATGAAATTTCGGTTTTTGTGATCCTTAGGGTTTATAATAAAAAGTTATTTCAGGATTTTGAAAAATTCAAAAATTTTTATTTTTTTGAAAAAACGGTGTTAAAAAATTGGGCCTCAAATATAATTACTCATTTCTTGGATTTTTTTCAAAAAAATGAAAATTTTCGAATTTTTCAAAATCCTGAAATTGCTTTTCAGTAAAAAGCGTAAGGATCCCAAACAACGATATTTTATCAAAATCGGACAAGAACTGTAAAATTACTAGGGTCGCAAAATATCAAAATTTAAATTTTTTTAAACTTTGGCGGGCTATTGTGACCGAACAACGCAAAATGCACTCGAGTTACTTTGGATCCCCACTATTTAGAAGTAGCCTGATTTTTGTAGATATAATTTTTTGAAATCGACGAGCTACATGTGAAACCATTCCCTTGTTAGAGGAATATATATTGTATATTTTCAAGTGTCAAGTGCACACTATTTGGGAAAAACAAATAAAAGTGATAATGGTAATGGGATCGTCCATAAATGACGTCAGTAGGGCAAATGAGTCAACTTAGGTATTGCTGTCTACCCATGTTAAATATAGTCATTTAAACAATGAAATGGGCGTTACAAGGTCCAAAAATATTAATATTTTTATGACGTCAATTATGAACGACCCGAAACTATTTTAATGGCAGAAGTCCCCACACAGTAGATTTTTCCTTCTTTATAGCGTTAATGGCTATTTTTGAATTTCTTCGCGAAATAAAAAAATGAAATTTTCTTATGGGATTTAACATGCAAAATAAAAATGAACACGTGGTCCCCCCTATGGTCGTTTTTCGGCAAATGACCTATGACCTCGATGCGCGTGACCTGCGACAAAAATGATTAGTGGTGCGATTGCTTAATGCCATAGGTCTATATAACGCATATGATCTTAAGTTGAAAATCGGCGCCCATGTCGCGACCTTTCCTTGTTAGTAAGATAATTATTAAGTTTTAGAATTGTCGTGATTATTAAGAGCATGGGAGAAAAAAATTGGGGCGGAGCAACGTCGAAACAAGGATGAGCGACTGACAGAATCCAAAATATATTTGGAAGAAAGAACTGGGAGAACTTGATTTACCGTGACGGTCTTCCGCACCTGGCTTGTTGCACCCGGATTTGTCACAAATGTAAGCTAAACACACGTGGGCATTTTCGTATTCTTCATTAACGATAGCAATTTCCCCATCAGAAGCCCAACGATTGTTGACGTTGAGTTCGGGCCATTGTGTGTCATCAAAGCATTCCAAAAACTGTTTTTTAGGATCCCCTGCTGATACCATGTAAATGCATCGGAAGGAGCATTATTATTATTTGACAAGGTTATCACAGGTATTTGGAGATACTTCTCTTCCTTTAAAAACGTAACAATCAACGCTACTCACACCAACTGAATCCCTCACAGTCCCAAAATAGCATTAAACGCATTTGTTGAATATGTTTTATTTATTAAAAATATAAATATTAATGAATATCCAATCAAATACTTGTACTATAAATATTTTTTAAATTATTATTTATTTACCCAAGGTTGAAACGTTAACGACTGCAGCGAGTAGATATACTTGAAATATTTCATTGCCATCTAACTTGTCCATTTCTAAGATGCAGTACAGATGCAGACGATGTGTCTTTAAAGTTTTCCCCTAATTGACTTCTGGCACAAACAAAATGAAATCCACGATTCAAACAACAAGCAAAATAAAAATTGACTTTTAAATTTTTCTTTTTAAATAGATCAGAACCCCAATGAGCACAATTTAATTTTTCATCCGCCGAATTTCTCCACTGAAATATGCAGTGGAGCAAGTTTCGCTGTAATTCGACTACAATAATTTTATTGTAGGCATGCTACTAATTTATTGTTGTGATTCAAAATTTCAAAATTATGAAATAAAAACAAAAACGATCAAACGCAAAAACCCTACTTACCATAGCATTATTTTATCATTAACAAGAATACCAAAGAAATAAATTAAAATACAAGTTCAAAATTACCGTTTTAAATTATTAATAAAATTCCAATATAATTATTATATAATATCATTAATTACGTTTATGTATATGAGATGTGGAGAGGTATGTATGAGGTTAGTAATATTACTGGCATATTTACGGCATACTATATTTTAAGAATCTACAATCTACATGCTTTTATTATTAACTAATACTATTGTAAAGCAATGCATGACCTGGACTTGTGTAAATACAAGTAAATATACACGCAGCCTTACTCATATTATGTGCACCTTACGTACATACGGTCACTGCCTGTCTGAAGCATGACAAGATAGTTTACACTGCACTAGCCAATAAATAAAGTTTTCTTCGTGAAAATGCAAACTGGAATGCATGCGACAATCGCGATACTCCCGACTCCCAAACTCGTAAAACTTTTAGCTTTGAAAATCAAATGAAATGAAACTAGATCTGTTACATCCTCTCATTATTTTCCACGAGCTTTTAATAGGGACGCACCTTCATTCTCTCTTCTCAATTTCTTTTCTTACCATAACTGCATTACTGCTATTTTGGTTCATCTCAAAAATCCAATATCACATATTTAAAAATGGGTATGTATTACTATCGTATATTTATAATTATTATTATTTTTGGAGCTTTTGTTTTAGTAATCAATTATTTTTACTACTATTTTAACTAATATTCCATTACAGTTATCTGCAGAGCACTCAAAAATTGTATTTCCTGTCTATCTCAAATGACCTTCCAATGTATTTGGCAAGCGGACGAGGATCCAACTAATAGATACCCTTGTAGGAATGGATATTCGGATGTAGAAATTACCAGTCCGGTTGAATTTTTCAAAAATATAACGCAGTGTACAAGGTCAATTTTTTAAAATTTGCAATAAGTACAGTAATAAAGTCTGACAGTGAACTACTGATTTAGAATGTAAGTACATAGTCTTCATCTGTCTCACTTCCAAGCTCGCGCTCGGTGCTAAGCTAAATCATGGCCAATGGTTTTATGTGGGAAAGTTGTATCGATTCAAATGTTTCAAAAAAGTCTAAAATTTAATTATAGTTGATAGTATAAAACTAGATCTGCGTCAGCTCAGCTGTAATTATATTGTTCCTAATTGTTTGTGATTGTGAATATGTGTGATTCTAAAGGCACAAAACAATCACAATTTAAATTGTTCCAAAAAAGTTTGATGTTTAACATCCTAAGATGTAACTGTGAAATATTGTTATTGTTGACAAAAAGTTTGTTAGCGACGAGTAAAAAAAACATGTTTGATCTTTTGTTTGCTGTTGTGATTGTGATGGGTACTGTGATTGTGATGGGTACTGTGATTGTTCGCAATTCAGTTTTAATAGTTTGTAGTTGTGGTTGTGGGTTTGATTGACTTAATTGGACATCATTTAGAACCCTAGCAGACTTTCGAAACCGTACTTCGAAATACCCTATATTGCTTTATTTTTTTAAAGTTTCATAAAGTTTAGTCAAACCTAAAAATTACGAAACCTGTTAAACATTAAAGTGCATCAGTTTCAACAGCAAGTCATCAACAATAAATAAAAGTGATAGATCATGATTATTGTCAAGTTTTCGATTCATCAGTTGATTACAACGAAAAAATATAATTAACGATCAATAACAACATGTGACATGTGGTTGTACATTGTGTTGTAGGTAAATGTTAAATACCTACTCGCTTGAAACACAAAAATTAATCATTAGATTATTAGAGATAGGTAATTGTAATATTAAGTAGTTGTGGCCGCTCCAGCGAATTATCAATGACATTCAGCTGGAGAAAAAACCTAGAAAGGGGTTTATAAAAAAAATATTCCGGTCGACGCAGTTACTTTAACCTGGATTGGAATGTATCTTTTTTAATCCCCTATCTAGGGACGAATAAATATCTCACTTAAAGTATAATCAACTCTCAAAAGAATTAACGCTTCAAAAACATCTAAATCTATAGGCATATGTCATATTTGGCATTAAGTAATGCGACACCCGCTGGATCGATAAAATATAACTGTCACGATGACACTAACTGACAACAACTATGGGTGGTGATCAACTGACTGAAGGAAAACTCCACAATTATCATGATCTATCACTTTCATTTATTGTCGACACTGATACCATTTAGTAGTCTTAATAGACTTTATTTTTTACTCTTAAAAAACATAAATTAGTGTATATCGTTGTATGGTTCGTGTACGTAATGTATTGTCATGTAATCATGATCACAGATAATATGTAATCTGCGCTGCGTATGGTAAAAATATTGTAGTTAATTATTTAGTAGTTAACGTATTGACTATGTTAACGTAATGACTATGTAAACGTGTTTAACGGTTAACGAGATGTGTAGCAACTAGCAAGTTGAATTTTTTCAAAATCTCAATATTATTATGAGTAGCAGTACTGTGCGTAAATGTGATCACCCCTTAAATGTGATCAGTGGCCGCCGTTCAAATATTACCACCTTTAAAAATATGTGCAATTAATATTCATACTCCTTATAGTCTCAACTATCTTTACTACTGATTTCAGCTTTTTTCCTTAAAAACTCTGGCTATGTAAAATCATGAAAGTTTTGAGTACTTTTTTGAATTTTTGTATGCCGATCACATTTAAGACCCTACTTTTCCATTAACATTAAATGTATTAATGCTAACTGATCACATTAAGGGCACTTGGGCCGTTGTAGGACTCCGCAGTTTTTTCGTACAATGACATTTATCTCTTGCAACTTTTAATTTTCGACACTGAGTATTTTTTTGTACATACAGTATTAAAATAAAAGTATAATGATAGCTTCTCCTTTATTTTACGTTGGCTGTGGAAAAAAATGCAGATTTTAAAAGTTGAAAAAGAATGAACCCGATCACACATACGCACTCTACTACTAACTAGTAAGTATGGAGTCGAAGTTTTCAATTTAAAAAGTCAACCTCTATCTAGTCTAAATGTGACCAGAACGTTTGTAAATAGTATTTTGTAACTATTTACCCGAAACAACACTAAATCAGGGAATCCGCCTTCGGCGGCCGAAGGAAAAATATAACGTAGCCATTTCCAGTCAGTTTATGCTACCCCCTCCCCCACCCCCACCCCCCGAACAGCGGTTGCGGATATTATATAAAATTTATTTATGCGCAATTATTATGTAGGGCTGGTTTTTATTCTCACTTAATAAATTCGTCAAAGTAAAATACAAGTTAAAACTTTAATAGTGTTAGTCAACGCGAAAAAAGTAGAGTCGACAGTAGCGGAATTCTTCGCATTTGCATCTTGGTGCAAAGAATTCCGCTAATGTCGAATCTACTTTTTTCGTGTCAAAAGTTGCGTGATCACACTCATCCGCACTGATCACAATTACCCATAAACACCCTAAATAAAAGATTCAAAGTTAAATTAAACAGGAAAATAATTCCGGATTAGACAGAAGTTAACAACACAGTTGTTTGTAATCATAGGGTTTCTTTGTTGGACTTACTATTAGTTGGAAAAGATAATATAAAAATGCGTAACTATAAATATTTGTAAGAAGGCCTGGTCAATGTTTGTTTAATAAAGGGAATAGCTTTTAAAAAAATATGTTTCAGAAACATGAGGATATTTTGTGTAAAAAATAAAACAAATGTCGGGTGAGTTGCATATTGAGCCGACGATGGGATGGGGATAGGTAAATGGGTTATGACCGAGACAAACTAATGCGGTGGCCTCCTATCATCTCATTCACAGTGACTGGTTGAGTATGGTTGTATGAACTTCGGTGAAATAGACCTAATGAATATTTATTATTGTTATTATTTCCAGCTAGTAAAGATTTCCCAATGTCATTTTCAAACCATTATCTAGAATTATATTGTCATTTATCAGTCAGTGGACAAGGTCTAAATTAATCCCCTGAGGAGGTATATTTAATCCCTGCTAAAGGTTCAAATTAAGTCCCCGTGGATGTACATATATATCGCCGGTGAAGAAGCATTTTTGCCCAAGTCCAGTCCAACGCTAAAAGCATTATTGCCCAAGTCCATACGTTTCTTGAACGCATTTTTGCCCAAGTCCATGCAAATCCAAACTACAACAGATGCAGGTTTGAACAGGATAGGTTTGGGTGTACTTGGGCAAAAATGCTTTTAAAAACGTATGGACTTTGGCAATAATGCTTTTACCGTTGGACTGGACTTAGGCAAAAATGCTTCTTCACCGGCGATATACCCAGTAGCCGCGGAAGGTCAATTTTCCAGGGGGGGACAAACCTATGTTAAGCATAGGTACATACTTAAGTATGTACACATTTAAAACCACTAGGAATTTAAAATTTCAGGGGGGGGGGGACAATGCGCCCGTTTCCCCCCCGGTTCCGCGGCCACTGTATATACCCTCGGGGTAATGTAATGTAATGCAATGGCTTTATTGTCAAATCAAACAGCGGCGAACACTGAATTCCATAGACAGACACTATCTATGTAATAGTTCTTCATGTAAATATATACGGGGATATATTTACATCTCTGAAGTGCAGGGAAGTTAATATAGATCCCGGGTAGGTAAATCAACATCTCTCATCGCGATAAAAAAATTTAAAATTCAATTACTCACAAGTTCTATCTACGATTTTAAAGTTCTATCTACAAAAGAAAGAAAATTGTTTCCTAACTCGAAATTCATAAAACTTACGATCGGTGAACGTGGTCCCTGTTTGGTGCAGCGATTTAAACCTGCGCAGAAGCGTTGAGGGATGTTGTTTTACCTACCGGGGATATATAAATTAACTTCCTTGCACTCCAGGAATGTGTAAATATATCCCCCGAGGGTATATATGTACCTCCACGGGGTGTTAATCAGACTCTTTAGAAGGGAATCAAATATACTTCCTCGAGGGGTTAATTTAGACCTTGTCCACTGACTGTTTATTTATTTATCATGAACAATTATAGCATTAAGAAACTATTTCAACGGTGCCGTGTTATTACTATACACTCATAAATAGTTGTCCATGCAATTTAGTTCTATATTAAAATGGGTAGTCAATGTCGTAGGTTTGATTGTGATTGTGGGTAGCAAATGTCCTAGGTTTGGTTGTGGGTAGCAAATGCCTGGGTATCAAATGTCCGTGTAGTAGATTCCCGGGTAGCAAATGTCCGTATATCATTTGTAAGGCATACTACTGGTTGTAGGACATTTGCTACCCAGACATTTGCTACCCATAACCTAGGGCATTGGCTACTCGCACCCAAACCTAGAACATTTGCTACCCATGGCTAAAGTGTACTAGTGTACTGTGGTAACATGGCATCGTTAAAATAGTTTATTAATGCTATTATTGTTAATGATGGAAGATGGTTTAAATGTAGAAGGTCGTTCAAAAATGATATTTAAAAGTTATATATATATGTCATCTTTACAATTATTTTTTTTAATTAATTTTCCCTGCATATTAAGACGATTTAATAAGATTAAAAGATTAGTGTAAAAATTTTAGAACCAGACAACATGACAAGCCATTGTAGACAAGCTACAATAATTTAACTACAAGATAAAAACGGTAACAATAAAATTATAACGTATTTTAAAATATAATAAAATAAGTAAAACTCCTGATGAGTCTAAATGTAAGTTTTGATTTGTTATGACGTAATTTTATGGCAAAAAGACAGTTTCTGGTTCTAAAATTATATAATATAACTTTTAAATATTATAACACACTCATAAATATTGTGTATGCATTTTATTTCTACATAAACCATGGGTAGCAAATGTCCTAGGTTTGGGCGTCGGTAGCGAATGTCCTAGGTTTGGGCGTCGGTAGCGAATGTCCTAGGTTTGGGCGTCGGTAGCGAATGTCCTAGGTTTGGTTTTGGGTAGCAAATGTCCGGGTAGCAATTGTCCGGGCAGCAAATGTCCGTTTACCATACTACTGCGCCTCACGACAAATTCTAAAGCAGTATCACTAGTATCAGTAAAAAATGTATTCTTTCCCTTTCTAGGATTTTGAATGCTTCTGTTGCCGATGATGGCTTTATTCGAGTGCCAGCAATGCAGTATGAGAAAGACCATCACGGACAAAGTCATGATATCTACGAATTTTTCGAAATTTTTTTCGGAGTCTTATTTTCGGCTTCGTTTACGGGATCAGTTCTGTACATCCTATATCGTCGGTTTCGGTCTATTCGTCGGTCAGCTAGATCTTCGCGTCAGACAGAAGGAATAGAACTCCTTCCCCGGGGAGACCAGAACCAGAAATCGGACACTGAGTCCGAGTACGGACACAATGAGACCATGAGGGATTTGGAAAGTGTGTTGCGAGCCAGCTCTGCGGGTATTGGCGGCAAATCCAGCCAGGTATAGGCAAAAACTATAGCTCTACAGTGTGTCCCGATAAAATAGGGACGCAGTTGTTTTCGTGATTTAATTCCCCCCACACCGGGCTACTGGGACGAAATAATTAATTTTATATGTTAAATAGTTGGTATGTATTTGTAAACGTTAGTTGACCTCCAGGGGTCACGTAGTTCTCATGAAATTAATTAAAAGCTGAAAATGTCTGTCCTGATAGTGTAGGGACACTTCGCGGTTTCCTTGCCGCGTGACCCCAGTTGACCCCATACACAAGTGATATGTTGTTTTGTAGGCAATTTTATGAGGTTTGTGTCCCGCGTTTGTTTATTGAGATCGGTTGAGAATTACGCATATACTGGATGTTTTAGTGTAGCAAGTCATTTCTTCCCATATGATTTCTATAGTAAATAAATTAAACGGCGGGGGCTCGTTTTGTCCAGTGCCACTGGAGCCACCTGAATCCTGTGATGAACGTGAATGTTTCTAGTCATACGTAATGTATGTGGGAGTGACCAGGCCAAATTTTATATTTTTTTGCTTACTAGGTCAGAAGTTATTGTGATGCAAATGAAGGAAACCGGGAAGTGTCCCTATTCTATCGGGACAGCTATTTTCAATTTTTAATTAATTTCATGAGAACTACGTGACCCCTGGAGGTCAATTAAAGTTTACATATACAGACTAACTAGTTAACATAAAAATAAGTATCTCGTCTCAGTATCCCCGTGTCCGCGTGGGGGGATTAAATCACGAAAAACACTGCGTTCCTATTCTATTGGTACACACTAGTATTCGGGTCATACATTACATATCCAAAAGCGGGTGAGAGAGCTCCAGCTGCGTATTCTTTTATTTGTGGGTACACATAAAAATTTACATTTGGGGTTCAGAATCTCATGCTTTCATGAATGTGATTAATGTATTGCCCAGTCACACATTTTATAAATTATATTTCTTTATGTATACAAGTTGAAAATTAAATTAAATATTTGGTTTATAATTTGGTGTGTAAATGTGGATTCAAGATCGTACAGTGCTAGTTTCATGTTTCTCCAAAATAGAGTTGATGACTTTTGTGCTATGCTAAGTAATTCAGCTTACTCCTTGTCAACTAGACTTATGATTACTGATAATTATATTATTGATAATATTGTAATCACACAATGTAATGATGCGTCTCGGCTAAAGCTAAAAAGAATATGTTATATGTTGGGGTCGACATGTGATTACTGCACATGAGAATTACTGTTACATCTTACTTATGTGCTATTGTCTAATCGTATGATGAATTATCGGTAATAACCACTAATATTGCTACTATTATTTTGTACTATTCTATTACTAATATAATTATAATTGTTCTAATTGTTATTTCTTTGTAAGCTGGTGGACCTTGTGTCTTTGGTTTTGAACAATAAAATAAAAATTTGCTTATTATTTTGCTCTAAATTTTAATAAATAGCTTATTGATATGTGTAATTAGTATGAGCAATAATACAATCGACAGCTCTAATCAACGAATTGGCAGTGTTGACTATTTTATAAATAAAACTGCCCCCGCATTGTATAATTTTATTTATAGTTTCCGTACTTTTGACCGTAGTTTTGGATATGGTATGCATAATTTCATATTCAAATTACATAAATGAGGTTTAATATGTTTTTGCTCTGCTATTTTTGTATAGTTCTTCATTGCATAGTCTCAATATTTTTAAAAATCAGTGGAAGCTTAACAAAAACCTTTCGTAACTTTAGACGAAGCGCAAGCATTTCAAATTGAGAAATGCAAAAAGCGATACACCAACATTTAAGGTATATAGTTTTGTTTTTGGGTTTGGTATGTCATGTCGTACTCATATCTTGTAGATAAAAACGAAAAATGGAAAATGACAATTAAAGACGTGCTAAGGGAATGAAGCGAATGAAACTAAAGCAAAGCTTATTTTTATATAGAGAAAAAGACGCCACCTCAATGCCTCCAACCTACTAATGCATGTATATCAGTATTATGTAGTTAGTAGTTATTATACATATTATAGGGATTATATGTGTGTGTGACCATCGAACTTGAACTCAAAATATGTATTCTTAATAGTATTGTGCAAATCTCTCTCTCTCTCCCTCTCTCTCTCTCTCTCTCTCTGCAGATTTGTTGTGTATTGTAAACTTTGCATAAATTTTTGCAATGGTGTAGTGTGGTGTAGCTCCCAGAAACTAGTAGAAGTACTACAGTATGTCCCTAAAGATTAGACTCACCCCACTTTATGGGGTTTACTCCCCCCCAAGCGGGAACCGTTAGCCGATATATTTATTTTTGGATGACAACCGACTAATTAGTAGGATTTGGCTTTGATTGACCTCCAGGGGTCAAGTCGTTCTCACGTAAATAATTAAAAACTGAAAATCAAGTGTCCCAAAAGGTTAGACTCACTTCATGGTTTTCAAAATTCAAACATCAATATCTCCTGACTTAACGCATGAAAAATTACGAAATTTCGTCTGCGTGTGCTTAGATATACTACTTATGACTAGATGTATGCACTTTGGATATTGGATCACTATAGCACTGGTAGCGGAGGAGAAGACGGGTCATTCTCATATCAAATGTTTTCCCCGTTTGATAACATGGGAAAATCGCGACTTACTTCACTAACTTCTTACGTACACATGCAAATGCCAACCGATTGTAATTAAAAGAAGTCGGGCATGACCACAATTAAATTGCCTACAAAATAGTATAACACTCAACACTCAGGTCACTCGGGGTCACGAGACGCACGACGCACGGGCTTGAACATTACGAAAAGTTGATGAAACGCACAAAACACATGATGACACAGACAAGTGAGTATCAGTAGAGTAATGTTCAAGCCCGTGCGTCTCGTGACCCCGAGTGACCTGAGTGTTGAGTGTGACGGCGTTGAACTACGACATTTATATTTGCTATGTCTGAGCATTGCCCCTTTCAACGCTTTCAGTCATTAGGTCCGTGTAAATAAAATCCCTCTAACCAACAATCCGGATTTAATAAATTAGATCCGATTACATATTCGGAAATTCGAAGAACGAATATAAATTATTTAATGAAAATTTTGTACCAAATACTTTAATCCTTATTTCTAAAAATCTCTAAAGCTTGACGCCGTTAAGAATTTATCCTCCGTCTGAAATACAATGTGTACCTCTCTACGGTGACCTATTTCTCGTAGGCTGCATATTTTATTAGTTTTTGAGCGGGGTTGCTCAGACACAGCATACGTCCCCTTAAGAATCAGAGGGTTGTAGGACATTTTCCCCCCGGACACTTTCCCCCCGGACATATTCCCCCCCGGACATTTTCCCCCGCGGACATTATCTCCCGGAAATTTCAGTAACCCCGGACTTTTTCCCCCGTACCCTTATTTAAGATGCTAAGATGCGTATTGTTATACTACAAAGGGATAATTCGCTAAATGGTATAGTACTCATAAATCCAATTCAATCTAAAAATTAAACCTTAAGCGAGATCTGCGTAGTGAAACATAAAATAAAAATTTAAACCCCTCGAAAAGGATATTGAAAAAAAATCAACTTACAATTAGATCATAATAATATTCTTTAAAGTTACTAGTTGCTAGCATACTCAAAAATTTATAAAATATATATTATGTACTACACTGTTTCTCCAATGTGCCTAAAAATTCTGTACATGTTTATGCTGACGTCGTAACAAATGCTTAGTTACAAGGTCGAAGGTAATAAGACAGGGAAAAACTACTTAGGTCATTAATAATGGTAAGGTGCCACTACCTCTGAACATAAAAACTTACTCGGGTATTATAAAATTATTCAAAAAAATTGAATTAGAAGTAAAAATTGATAAGTAAATCTTGCAGTGTCGCAAAAAATTTTGTTTCCACCTTTACCAGTTTTAATAATTTCTAATTCCATGTTAGCTTTAATAAATAGGAAACTCACAAAACAGAATGCTGCAATCGACTTTCATGAGAGTCAAACTGCTCTGACCTCTTGAAATAGACAGGTAACATGAAATAGTAACCAAAATCTATTAGTGTACACTAATTTGTTTGCTGATCCGATGCATAGATAATATGGTAAATTAAAGTATGCAAAATGTTGCATAAGTTTTTTAGACTGGAACATATTGTTAAATATTAATGGCGAAGCTAATCATGAAAAAATGTATCAACGCTCAGATGCCCTTAGATTACTATAAATATTAACTTTATTTTCCCAAAATATTTACTTTAACGCGTAAGTGTACTTGGTCTATACCATAAGTTTCATTTTGGGACCAGGGGGAAAATGTCCGGGGTTACTGCATGGGGGGAAAATGTCCGGGGGGATAATGTCCGGGGGGATAATGTCCGGGGGGGATAATGTCCGGGGGGAAAATGTCCGTATACCAATTTAGTAAATAAGTACAGTTGCAGATATTATAATCTACATAATATGCCATAATTACTTATTTAGTCACAAAGATGTCGTAGAGTACAAAATAATGGACGTATCAGGAATGAGGAATGACGTCCAATGTAATAATATGTATCTATAGGGGTTAATAATATGACAGACGAGTAGCCAGTAACAGCACTATCAACCATAGGCCAGAGGCTAAGACATTTTAATTCAATAATTACGAATACAAACAGAAACAGAGCACACGAATCTAATGTAAAAATGTACAAAGTAGAGCTAAGTAAGCGAAACTTGACTTCATCTAATAAAGAATTATGAATAAAAAAATAAAGGTAGTAAAAAAGAATGCACTCAAAGTCTAAGTAGCAGTCGAAGTCGACAGAAATTCGATTGCATGTATGGGGTCTCTCTGTTCCTGGTCTCTCTCATGCCCATTATTTTATTACATACGCTGTACATTACATGTATAATTATGTACTACCTGCATTACTTTCATCTCCCCCCGTTGAATTTACAATTATGAAATGGCGTATAATGTAATGAAACACGCCAAAAATATTGAACAGTTTACAATGGCAGGTAGCCTTGAAGCTTAGTGGAAAATATCCTATAGATAATACTTTTCTATATATGTACTATAATTATATCTATACTCACAAAGTACATATATTGTCAATATAAAGATGGCCACAAGATTACGTGATTACTAATAATGGTCTCGGTCTCCGTGTTGAGCTCATTGATTTTTTAAAGCAAATAGCTGTTTTAACTGATAATTTAACTAGGGGTGAGTCCAGAACCAGAATTACATCACGTCTTATTTCTACCTATTCACATAATTTGGAACAACAATGTTAGCATTGTTAGCAATATTGAAATACTTGAGCGAATTGTCGAGTAATAGCTCATTTTGAAGCCCTTGAAAAAATAAGAATCCGATTTTGTTTTTATTAACTTTTGGCCAATACAACACTTTTTAGAGCGAAAAAAAAATCGGTTTTTTTGATTTAATTCGAAAATTGTTTAAATTACACGCTGTGAACTCGATAATAATTAGATTCTGCTAATCATTGCCGTTCTAATGATGTGTTACTTGTATCGAAATTTTATGAGTAAATATTAGGGGTACACCCGACTGCTCTCAATGCCTCTCAAATACTCTCAACGCTAAATTTCTCAAATTATTACCATAGATACGGCACTCTCAACAGAGTTGAGAGAGATAGCGGATTCAACAATGTTTAGTGAGATTTGAAAGGCAAGTAAAGCAGTCAATCTCAAACTGACATAGCTTTTTACTATTGAAATTACTATTAGTCGGGTGCAAAGATTTCAGATTTATTGAGGATAAAATCTCAATCCGTAGCTATAGTAATAATTTGAGAAATTTAGCGTTGAGAGTATTTGAGAGGCATTGAGAGCAGTCGGGTGTACCCCTATTAACTTTTATGTTTCGAAAATATTTGTGCGGTAAATTCAAACTCTTTCATTTTATACGGCTGATAAAGGGTCACACATACATGGTGCCACCAACTTTGAGGGTGGGTCAGCTGCAAATAAATAACACTCTATCATACACATTGTCTTTTTTTATGTTATGCTTCAGAGGGTGACGCTGGAAGTGGGTGGGTCCCAAAATATGCTTAAGTTCGCTAGCGTCATTTTTGTTCGGCCCCTAATTTTATGCAGCAAAAGTTTTTTCACTTTATTATGCAGTAGGTACACATAATAGTTAATTATTATGATGGAATAGTTAACATTCATGAGTGGAAAACAATTGTGTAAAATATTAAATACGTACGGACACCAAATACTAAATATTACCGCAATGTGGGTGCCTACCGCTACTTAATGCTCAAACATCATCCCAAGGCAAGATAAACATACTATTCAAATAGGGAATTATTTATGTACGTAAATAAAAAAACTTTAACATTCGGGAAAACATAATACGGCGAGGGCAGGCAGGAAATGAATGACAATTTGGGAAGTAACAACCTAAGTTAGTAAATACGTGCAGCTGCAGTCAGTCCAGTGGACGGGCTATTACGTTATTTAAATAGAGGAGTATACTAAAATCTATATTATTTATTTTAGTAATAATTTAGGTTCTAATTAGGTAATAATTAGCAGGATAAAATTTTGTTCAGCATGATATTGCAACAGTTTTAGAAGTTTTAGAAATACGAGGCTTTCTTAGAAAATTGTCATAAGAAGTGTTGATTTCTTCAATAATTATTGAAAAAATCGTAGCTGCTACAATTTTTGGATCATGCCACATTGCCCATAATCACTAATATAATATTAATTTATTGCATAGTTGATTTAAAATCGACCATTTAAAATTACCTTTTCTTTTGGATACAAAAATCACAATTAACTCATGAATGATGTGTTTTGTTCTTACTGTGACCTAGTGGAAAAGTTTAATAGCGCGCCAGTTGTAAATACACATTTAATTTTCTTCTTTATGAGCTTGAAGTGAAGTGAGAAACGAAAGCGGATTTTTCTTTATTCAAGGACCTCAAAATTGGTCAAGTAATTCAAAAGGGTTCCACATTATGCGAATTGGTATAATTATAATATAAAAAAATATACTTAATATAAGTTAAATCGGTCTAGTATTTTAATAGCGTACTAAAAAATGTAAATAGGCAAAAATACATAATACTATACATTAATAGTAGAAGGGCGTAAAATCACACGATTCTACCTCCTAATTTACTGCCCTATATTCCTGTCACGGCTATATAATATTATCATATTATATACCAAAAGTCAAAACCAAAACCAACCAGTGCGGTGCACACCATATTATGTAAAGATGAGATAGCTTTGAGAGTCCATAGCCGGTTACTCTTAATTTAATCCTAAAGCTACGACATAATACATATGCATATAGGATCTGCGACTAGCAAAAATCTTCTCAAAGTAATCAACATTTTCTAGTAATATACCCACCAGTACAAATGTATTTATATGCATATCTCCTCTTTTTGCCCTATCCCATCACCTCGCATCCTCATGTAATCCCGAATAGCTGTAATGTAATAATGGGATATCACATAGACTCTTTTCTGCACATCTGTGATTCCCACTAAATACTGTACATTTTATTACAAGGACTGCCAGTGCCAGAACCAGTGCCAGTCATATATCATATGCGCTGTTTAGCTTCAACGATGGTGTCGGCTTCGGTTCTGATTTTTTTTCTTGTATAGATTCTAGTTGTAGTGTAGTGGGTCTAGGTAACAAGATGTGCGATCGTGTATTATAATATTATTGACATACTGTGACTACATTGAGAGAACAAAAGAGCTGCACCATTCACTATCTACCAGTCCAATGAAGCTATCTCTTTGGTGCTTATGCGTTATGCCTTATGCTTGTTATTAAGGTCAACATCCACACAGACCAGCATCACCACCCTATGATCATCATCATCATCATCAGAGAACCAGCACCCAGCCCCATCATCTTATATAAGCCAAAGAGAACGACGAAAACGAAGGCTAACGAGCGTATGAGAACCTTCACTCAGATGAAGCACTGCTAACTTGATCTGAGAACAGGAACAGGAGAGAGAGATGAATTATAATGCAATACAATTATCCAATGGTGAGTGTTAGTAATCATAAAAGCGTATAACGAGAACGAGTTGAGAGAGACTCGAAAACCAAACTCTACGTAAAATATATACATGATAATAATATATAGATGGCTCTGGTCGTGAGACTTATACTGATTCTGATTTTATGACTCTGAATTTCACTTTGCATCCTTACCTAGTTACTTTAAGGTGGGCTCGCTCACTTCTTCTTCTTCATCTCATGTGCATGCATTATATATGTGTGGATGGTCCTATGCACAGATATGTGTACAGGTATTTTATACTGTAAGGGGTATGGGACTATCGGTGGCCTGAGCGGCATTTCACACATTATCATACTCTGTGGGATCCCTTATCCCTTGAAATACAATACAATACTGTAAGGGGGCAGTGCATATCACACCACAGAGTGTCCTCTTTTCTACTTCATATTGTGACAGGGATAATTATATGCCTATGCCTATATACCATATCAGACCAGTACCAGACCCGTACCTGTATCTATGTACCTATAGATATACATGTTATGTGCTCTCCAACGCGTACTCACATACTAGTAATTTTGCAAACGATGATATTTGCTGTCGACTCTTAAAGTGATGTAAAATATGGGAATCTAACTGAAGACTCAAACAACACCACCATTCATGATAAAGCAGTCCAAAAACTTAGTCAACATTATGTTTACTTGGTGACATGATGCACTGCTGTGACTCTGCATATTTAATTTATGCATATGCAAAAATGTACATTTACTTTACTTTATGGTTTAGTCGCCTATGTATCAGAACAGTGTACCGTCGTTTATTTTCTAGCTGGTTTCTTTCATGGATAGTTCAGTGGCCGCGGGGGCACGGGGGACATGGTCCCATTGTCTTTCCTTAAAAAATTTAATTCTTAATGTTAATAGATTGGTACATACTTTAGTATGTACCTATGCTTAACATAGGCTTGCCCCCCCCCCTGGAATATTGACCTTTCGCAGCCACTGGGTTAGTTAGTATTTGGTTTTGTTTTTGGTTTTAGTATGCCATGTCGGTCCTATGTCTTATAACCGAATGGATTTTGTACGAACGTCTTTTGTTAGAATTAATTTTTTGTTCCAAAATATTTTGTACGAATTAAAAATGTCCAAAATGTACGAATGTTTTTTTGTGCGACTGTCAAATTGCGTAGAAAGCCGCATTCTGCATTTGCACGTCTAATTAATAAGGAAAGGAAAAAAGGTTAGGACTATAGAGGCAGGAAACTGAGTTTGTGGTTTGGGCAGGAGGGCAGTTTAATTGTCATTTTAAAAATATAAGTTTTACAATGTCACACATAGACGCAAATTTTATTGCATGACACAAAAAGAATCCTCTGGCTGTTTGTGATGGATTTATATTTACGTTTAGGTCGGGTGGGTTATTGGAAAAAGATGACTCGCCATGTTAAAGATATAACCATTTACGGAAGAGGTTGACAAGTTAGGTATGTGTGTCAATAAAAGATTTTGTAAAGTGTGACGTCATTTATGTACTTCAGTAAGCTACCATACATACCCAACTTGCCTCCACCGGTGGATAAGTGTTGTGTACTTCAAAAAAATCCGGCGCTTCGCTCCGGATTTGGCAACCGTAGGACTGAAGTAGATGCTGAGCTCATAGCGAATTTTTTCTTCAACAAATCCATTGAAAAGCCGTATATTTTATCTCGAAGCAGGAAAGGCTATTTTTAATTTTAATTATTGGTCATTTGTAAAGATACATTTCTAAGCATTTCATCTGAGCTTAAAACCTACGGACTGAAAGAAAGGCTGATCGACAGACAGACATACCGACATACCGAAAGACAAATAGACATACAAAACGAATAACATACAGACTGAAAGACAGAAAAAGTTATAATTTTGCTGACATCATTTATGGACCCCCCGAGTTAAAGAGATAGCTTGGGATTGGGGATTTAATAAGTGAAATTTTTTTGATATCTTTTATGGGCCTCTTCGGAGTTGAGTAATAGAATGGGAGTGAGAATATAATAAGTGATAATTTTGTAGGCATCATTTATGGACCCCCTCCCCCCGAGTTGAAGTGATGGCAGACGAGTTGATATATACTCAATGAGTGCTAATTTTGTTTACATCATTTAAAGGCCTCCCGGAGTTAAAGTGGTAGCTTGGGAGTAGAAATGTAATTAATAGGAAGCCTAGAATAATCCCTGATTTTCCTTTTTTCATTGGTTCTAAAATGATATATTACTCGTTGAAATCGCTTGACTATTTCCAAAACGTACTACGTTATGCATATAGGTAGTAATGAAAAGTGTTTAGAATTCTTCCCGGCGCTGAACTAATAAGGAATCTTTAAGCATCTGTTAGCATCGGTTAGCAGCATTGGCTACAAAAAAGCGACATACTAAATGTGATATCTCTCTGCAAGTACTTAAATAAATTAAAAACAAGTTTTTTAAATTTCCCACTAAATTTTAAAGATATTTTGACCCGTTCCTTACTGACAAGGGAATGATTTTACATGGTACGCGCCAATTTCAAAAAATAATGTCTACAAAAATAAGGTTACTTTAAAATAGTAGAGATCCAAAGTAACTCGATTGCATTGTGCGTCGTTTGATCACAGTAGCCCGCCAAAGTTTAAAAGATTCAAATTTTAGTACTTTGCCGCCCTGTAACTTATACAGTTCTCATCCGATTTTGACAAAATTTGATTTTTTGTAACGTTTAGACTCTTTTCTAAAAAGTTATTTCAGGATTTTTCAAAATTCAAAAATTTTTATTTTTTTGAAAAAATTGGTACATAAAATTAGGCTAAAAAATGATTTTTTATTTACATGATACCCTACCAATGAGCGAATAATATCCTGCTGCATTTGCGTACGCACCTCCAATGCTCAAACGTCATCCCAAAACGCCTTTTGATAAATATACAATGCTGAACTTGTATTTTACAACAAAAAACACTCTCGGGCAGGAAATGTCCTGCAACCTTGGATCTCATACATTTTTGGAACTCGAACTGAACTCAGAGCTAAAGGGTACCTTGGAATTCGCGCTCCACCCCTTTTTTTAGTGGAATGGAGTACAGCTTTCTGTGCTGACTTCTGTGTTCCGCCCTCCGCTCCATGAGTTCGACATCATCATTTAAACGGGAAGGACTGCCGGGATCTAATTTTATGCTTAAGTTAAAAACGTAATATCTCAATCGTTTTTAAAAACTTTTTAAAAGATCGTTGTTTAAATCCCCTTAAAATGTGTTGCATGGGATGTAAGTAAAATAACTGCTAAAAAAAGATGAGTGATAAAAACAGAGTTTAAAGGCAGACAAAAGTACTTGTAAACTCATAGCTTATAAATTGGTATGAATGATTAGCTTGAGCTTTAAGTTAGTTGAGAATAAAAAATGATTTTATTAAAGAATTATTAGGTTCGATTCATGCTTAGTTAGCAGAATCTAATTTTGGTTAAGTGCAGCGAGATATTGCGACATGTTTTGAAGGTTTTAGAGAAAATCAGATTTTTTGTAGAAAAATCGCCATAAAAAATGTTGTATGGAAGTGAATAAAGAAAATAACGGATTTTTCTTTTTTCAGGTACTTAAAAAAACGAATATCATTCGTCAACATCGGTCAATATTTTTTAATGCGTACTAAATTATGTAAATAGGCACAAATAAATATCGCTATTTATTATTCGTAGAAGAGCGTAAAATAACATGATATACTACATATTCCTCTCAAGGCTGCCATTAAACCTATACATAATCTTGGCGACTGCCTATAACTAAATTTTTCTAATTCACATACACTATACTATTCCTTAGGTTAAAGCTGAAAATTAAAGTGGCAGACAACAATAAGAGTCATTAAATATATGTATTATTATAAGCTAAATATAAAGGACAAAGAAGAACAATAAAAAATAATAAAATAACTAATATATGTTTAGTGGATATGTAGGCATGAGCAAGCGACCTTGTACATGCTATTTGAAAGCTGAATCTTTGTTCACAAAATAGTTGCGTCAGCAAAATAAGTAATTTTTTTGAGCCTGCAATTGTATGAATGTGTACAACCCAAATCGACTAAAAAAGTTAGTACTATAAAGCTCCAAATAGTTTCTATTGGAAATAATATGTTTGAGCTGAAAAAATTGCGTTAATGCTTATTAAAAACCCCCGACTTCTATTAAAGACCGGTTTTCAATGGAGACCTGGCTTCTATTTGGAGCTTTACGGTACATATGTACATAGGTAGGAAATAACCGTACTATAGTAGCGAAAAATAAGGCGCTCCTTTAATCTCATTCTACTGACTGGCAAAAGTTGTTGGGTTTGTATTTAGTGTAATGTTTCTGGATTTTATCATGTAACAATCACCAGAAGAAAAAAACTTGTTTTTTCGTCGCCCAAGTTGAAACAGAAATGGCAATGTCGAGTAGAGGAGTACAGGCAGGTAGTATACGACTTGGAAGAGAGCAAGAGAGGAGTGAAATAAATTATAGTGTAGGAGATGGGCATTTATTTATTCTATGCAGTGTAAAACATAGAGGCAGATCTTCAGCAAAGCTGAGAACAAGAAACAGGAATTGGCTGGTACTGAGGACGAGAATTAGTGGTGATGGTATTAGTTTCTTGCATTTTTACCATGTAACGACCATATGAGAAATAAGTAAGAAATACATACTCACCAATTTGAATGGCCAAATGTAAATAAATATTGAATATTGGCGCGGCACTATGGGTCATTATTACTTACGCCATGCTAATTTAAAAAAAAATATAAGATTTAATCTTATTTCTATTGCTACTCATATAGATGACAATAAAAAGAAATATGCCACTCAAAACTCACATGTCGCTAATTTAAGTTAAAGGATATCATTGTGCAATAACAGGAGGGATCATCAGTTTATGATGATTACTTACTACATGAATGCAAATTACAAACACACACACACACCCATCCGGTTGTAGGACATTTTCCTCCCGGACAATTTCCTCCCGGACATTTTCCCCCCTGGACATTTTCCCCCCAGGACATTATCATCCCGGACATTTCCCTCCCAAAGCACACCGAGGACATTTTCCTCCCAGTGTCAAAATCACTTCAGCCGGAGAAACGAGTGGGTCCATGTTTACGACGAGTGTTTCTTTCCAGAAAATGTATCCATTCGAGACGTTCCGAAAAATACGCATTCGTAAATAACTAACTGAAGCACTAAATTGCATCTTTCCCCCATTTTCATGAAATAACGATTACTAGTTTAGCATTTTCAGTAATAAATATTTGTTAAGGGAATGCGACTAAACGTACGTCGTACTTCAGGTTAAATTTTGCATATTCATGAGAAGGTTTACGAATACACATTTCGCCGGTGAAGGATCAAATCCGTTTACTTCGGCTTTAATAACTGCAAATGATTCTAACTGCATGATTTTAAAACGCGAATTGCTCTAAATTCATGATTTGAAAAATTGTAAATTGCACTAAATGCATGATTTTAGTCGAGAATTGCTCTAACTCCATGATTTTAACAACTGAAAAATGTCCTAACTGCATGGATTTAGGTTGCAAACGAATCTAACTCCATGATTTTTAAAATTTCAAAATGTTCTAAATATACGGATTTAAGTTGCAAACTAATCTAACTACATGATTTTGAAAAGTGCAAAATGTTTGAATTATATGTTTCGAAAACTTTAAATTGTTCTAACTGCACAATATTACAAAGTGCATAATGTTCTAAATATGTAATGTATTTGAAATATGCAATTAGAGCAATTTGCACTTTTCATAACCGTGTTACTATGAATTGGTCAGCCAAAGAAATGCTTGTTTAAATCAAAAGTGGAAGGAAGCGGATATGCTTTTAGCCAACAGTGGAAGGAAACGGATTTGATCTTTTACCGGCGATATAATTTTTTTTGATCGATACACTCGTTTCCTTGAGTGAAGAGATTTTGTTACTGGGAGGAAAATGTCCTCGGTTACGTGTTGGGACGAAAATGTCCGGGAGGAAATTGTCCGGGAGGAAATTGTCCGGGGGGGGGGGGAAATGTCCGGGAGGAAAATGTCTGGGAGGAAAATGTCCGTTTACCCACCCATCCTCATACACTAAACTCATCATGGCATACTCCCTAAAACTCTAAATCTCATCCTTCAGTTCCAAATCTAATTCCGTACATATGCATAACCAAACGCCGAAAAGCGAGAGAGAAATGAAATCTCCCCTACAAACCAAAAATAAAATCAACGTCAAACACCATCAATGGTTCTGGCTTTGGTCTCCACTTTTGGGAGTCTGTCATAATTCTACACGATTTGACTAAGAGATTTCCCACGTAATGCTACACACTCTATTTAAGCTGGAGATCAATTATTCAATTATATATACATATATCTCATCCCCTCCTCATCTCCTCTAGTACATAGGCAAAAATCTTGTTCGTGCACATATGTATAGGCGTACAAGTGACAAGAAGGGGGAAAACACCAAACATCAGTATAATGATACAAAATCAGGTTGAACATTTTGCTTTTTTCTTTTTTTGTTCCAGAATATCTTTAATATTTTTTTATACTCTTGATTATAATATTAAATTAGATTTCAAATCATATGGCATGTGTCAGTTTGTGGCCTTTAGTAATTTACCTAAACTATACACAAAACACATACTTGTCGATATTCCCCATATGATTATGATTACAATAATTATTATTACCAATTCATACAAGATTTATACGAAAAATTGAAATTCAAAAAAAAATATATATAAGTAATTCAAATGAATACAGTATCCTTGGAAGTGATGCTCAGATACACACAGCTTGTTAGCTAATTTACATAACGACTTAACTACTTTACATTTGTTACGCGAATTCAAACTACTACTACTGGAAAGCCCAGTCCAGATCTATGTACAATGTAGAGAGCAAGGCAAGTAGAATAATAAGGTACAGTCAATCGACTTGGGGGTCGGTTTCGACGGCGCCCCTCGTTTTTGACGTCATATGGCAGCCTAAAATTTCTGCCGTAATATAAATCCACACAGAACATATCAACTTCAACAGGTCAAAGGTCGGGCAAATATGGGCCAATATTATTGAACTAGGTGTCAAATGAAAGAGCACAAAACATAGTTCACTGGTGTGAAAATAGCATTGGGATTAGTTTCGAAAATTTTGAGGTAGACAGATTTTAAAATTTGAGAAAAAGCTAATGCTGAGCTTATGGAGTATACAAACTTCGCGCCAACTTTTTCTTCCACCTCACCACCAAAAACTCCCTCTCAAACTTTACCATTGCGATTGACTGTACCTTATTATTCTACTTGCCTTGGTAGAGAGAAACATCAGGTACACTGACTGAATGGAATGGACTTCTTGGCTGGCTTCTGACTGACTATGAGACTCGTTCTTCGTATACCCACCGCAACGTCAATGTCAAAACCATCAGCATGTCCCATGTGTAAATATCTACACACCTTTCACACACTCTCGTATGTCTATGCACAGTCAAAATTTCAATGCAAATAACATGTAAATAAACTTGGACATTCTCATAAAATTCAACCTTGCTGGCACCCACCCACCCAATTATCACATGTCCGGGGGAAAATCTCCTACTGCCATTTAACACTTAAAGCTATCCTGAGCAGTTATTATACACATATTACGCAAGTTCATTCAAGATTGTTCTGCAATGTTGAATCCCATAAGATAAAGAACAAGTTATACACAAACTATATAACATTGAGGTACGTTGTACACACTCGAGCAGTGATGACACGCTGTTAAGATTGCAATTTACAAAAACATTATTGCGTTTTATGTTATTTATTCAGTAATGCTAGTGTGTCAGTAAACAAGTTTACGTAATACAATACCAAGCGGAAATTTTCAGCCATAGAATTAAAGCATAGCCTACAAAGACCTGTTATGCACTTAAAGCATACATTGCTATATCACCCACAGTGACTATAGTAGACTATAGTAGAAGAGTGTCAGTACTTGTATATTATGCAAGCTGTTAAAGTGCATATAGAATAAATAAATATTAAACCTGTACATTTTATATGTAATGCAAACCATATGTATATTGGTGATACATATCCTATAAACTAACCTAAGCGAAGCGTTACGTATGCTTTAGTTGCATACCATGAACTTCAAAATCCGCAAGCTTCTTGCAATCAACCAACTAATTGAGAACAAGCACTGACAAACTGCGCAGTATTCTAGCTCAAGGATAACTATCTTTACTTTTTACAAAACGTAATCATTTATTTTATTCATACGTAAACTAGAGATCACAAAAGCTTTTCTAGTCCTAATCTAAACACTTACTATTAAAACTGTGCAACGTAAAGTTTTAGCATTTTGAAAATATTTCACAAGTTTTGAAACACAATGAAGGGCATTTGGATTATTAAATTCATGTAAGGTTTTTTATAACATCATTGAGGTACCTTATATTTACATAATCGTGTGTCACTCATAAATAAAATTATTTATAATTTATTATTATTTTGTTACAGACTCGTTACTGCTCAACTCACCACCATCAAGGCAGTACGAAAAACTGCATCTGATGTGCCTGAACCGCCATATCAGCACGGTTGCCGTTGGAATTTCAACGAACTGAATCTATTTGCTACAAATCTGCAGCAGTTTATTGAAATTGCTAGTTACTGTTTAAACACACCCAAAATAAATAGACCTTCATCGTTGTCTTTTTTTAAACTAATTTTTGTTGACCACGAAGGCTTTTTAATTGGACAGTGTCAGTTAGAAGGTACTGTTGCTCATGAACCCAGACTTTCGTCTTTTTATACAATAGGAGCCACCGGCACACCAAACTTGAACTTTGACATGGAAAACTGCCAATTAACTAATACAAATCCAGAAGACCCAAACAAACAAATGTTTCCGATTGGCATGTCTAAACCTGTTGGAATGGCATTACTTTTCAACGAAAAGCAATCAGTGCTTAAAAGTATTGAACTCAGTAATTTGGGTGGTGTATACTTGAAGAAAAAGTTGACCCAGCCTCTTGAGAATAAAATTATGCGAAACCTTCAGGACTTTTATTTAATTTCATCTGGAAGCCCGTACGTGTTTTGTGATTACTTTAACCGATTTTACAATGGCTATAATCTTAATAGGAATGGGTTATTAAGGGATTGGCAAGGTAACTCACGAGCACAAGACCTCAGCCTTAATCGTTGCTCAAACGTACATTTTCAATATATAACACCGCCGTTCCAGCCAGAGTTGTTTAAGTATAGTCAGCCGACTCCTGGTGAGCGAAATGCATGCCGCGAGGGGTTTCAGTACATCCCGGATCAAGAGCCTGTCGAAAAAAGAGCAAGAACAGACGTAGTTCCTACTGTTCACGAGAATTGCTACTCTCCGTTGTCAAATCCAGAAACAGACAATTATGGTTTTGTTGAAAATCCTGAGGAATATCAACACAATTTAGAAAGAGCTGCAATGGAGCATTTACCAGTAGATGAAGTCGAAATTCCATCACCATTTTTTAGAAATGATGCCGAAACCTGTCCATTGCAAAATCCGATGATAATTTCAGACTCTGACACTGATTCTAGCCAAAGTTCTGAAAGTGAGGCAAATTCAAACGCTGATTCGTCTTCTGAATCAGACCAAAATTCAAACTCAAGTCCCGTTGAAAGTGAAACAAGTGATGCAAGTAGCAGCGATAGTAGTGAATCCAGTGCTAACGGTGTGGATACTGGTACAAATGAAGACTCCGTTGTTGCTGATATTTCGGACTTTTCAGACGACGAAAACGATAACCTCAATGTATTAAACACCCCATTTCGTTTTGTTTCTCAGCCGATAGATATGAATATGTTTGAGCAAAATCTTGCACAGGTTCCTAGATACATTTTTGAAACTTGTGATCATCAAAGCGAAGAGCTGTTACAGGAATTCAGAAACCTGAACAACATTGATATTTTGGAAGTACAGAAAGTGAATACTTGCAATTGGATTGATATTGTCCCTCAAAATAAAAAATTTAGGTGTAAGTTTTGCAATTCCCTTTTAAAGCAAGACATACTTTTTGATCGACCAGGATCAAATCTCGTTACAACCATAATGACAACAGGAGCTGGCCGGTTTGACGGAGCTTCAAAACGTAGCATAAATAAGGAATTATTGTTGCGACACCAAACAAATCCTCTTCATCTCATTGCTGTTGACTATTATCGTTTATTTGACCAAGGCTTTCGTGGAAGAATCTTGCAAAACAAATTTGAAAGAACAAATGGCCCGTTTAGAAACTTTTTAAAAACGACAGAAAATATGATGGTTGCCAGTTTCGCGTCTGCTAAACTGGGTCTAACTTTTTTTCGGTTTCCGCAGCTGACTAAACTTTTGAATTACTACGATGTAGAAACAGGACATCTATATCAAAATATGCAAGGCATGAAAACCATGGTCATGAGCATCAGTGAAACGCTACATAAGAAGTTAGTTAACCACCTATTGACACAGCAAAAAGAAATAAGTATTATGATTGATGCCAGTACAGATATTGGAGCGTACGCTTCATTAAGTGTTCTTCTTCAAACATATGCTGAGGATGGAAAAATTAAAGTTTACTTCTATAAGCTATTAGAAGTAACTGAGGGCGAGAGAGGTGCCCAATTATTTGATTTGTTTCTAGATGCAATAAAAAAAGACGGGTTGGAGCAATATTTTTAGTCAAAAATATACGGCTACACAAGGTAACGTAATGCTTTATTACCATTTAATACACACAAGTATGTAGTTATATCTCAAATAATATAATTATTTCTGTTTTCTAGCGATGGGGCTCCTAATGTTGCATCTGTGTTTAAAATAAACTTAAGAATTTCGCAGCTAATGCAATTGTTGCAGTTCATTGCGGTTGCCACCGCATTGAGTTAGTCAACAAGCACGCGTATGAGGACTTTGAGTTTTTGCAGTCAGTAGACACTAAAGTTAACAGCTTAGTCAAATTTTTTAATCCAAAAAGCGCAAAACGTCGAATCATTTTACGAGAAATGACTTTGACTGCTAAAGAACAAAGGTTCGAACTTAAGAGAATAAGAAAGATTAGGTGGATAAATAGCAAAGCTAGGAGCCTAAAAAATATTATAATTCATTGGGGAACCATTGTTAGGACACTAGAAAAAATTTCTGATGATGATACATTTAAATTTGAAGTTAGAGAAAATGCTGATACGCTTTTAGATTCCTTACTAGGTGGGACGTTTTTAATCACTCTAGCATTTGTTTGTGACGTTTCTTTTAAACTGTCTGCTATATCTGTACAAATGCAGAAACGCGGATCTACTTTAATAGCTAAAAAGTCAATGCGAGATACGCTTAAGTCAGAGCTTCAGTTAATGAGAACAACTTATGGCCCGTACATAAATAGGTTATTAGACGCTGCTGAGTATGACTTTCCAGATGATCGTGGTTATGTTGGCAAACCTTTGTTAGTGGATATAGAAAAACACGAAAATATTAAAATTGATGGGATATCTTTAAACACACCGCAGCAACTTAATAGTGGTCATTCACTTTATACGAACATGGCTCGTTACTTGCAAGCGCTGCAGGATCAAGTTGATAACTATTTTCATGAAGACCCAGCTGATTATCTAGCAGTGTTAGATCCGGAGCAGTTTTCTAATAACATAGGCGACTACATTACGTATGGCGTTGCGGAAATGACACTTGCAAGTGCCCAGCTTCAATGGAAAGAAAGGTGGAAAATAGAAGATGCACAATTACGGCAGGAATGGACTAGCTTAGCAGCCAGCATATTTGAAGATGAAGATTTTTTGGAGTATAAATCAAAACTTCCTGAGGAGTTTTGGGCTCATTACCTTGGTGTGAGAAGAAACATAAGATGGACGGCAAATACAAGAAAAATAATAAGCAACATAATTACTGTGCCATGCACAACAGCTGAAGTTGAAAGGAGTTTTAGTCTTTATAGTGCGATAAAGACCTGGCGCCGCTTTAACTTGCTTCCTTCAACTGTTGATGCCATGCTAAGAATAAGATACAATAGTGGGAAATTAGACGAGTTTGACACATTGAAATTCACAAAAAATTTCTTAAAATCACACTCAAGAAGTGATGACTTAAGTAGGCGAGAGACATGGAAAAAAACAAGAGTCGAACAAAATATTGAGCAAGAAATTCAGAACATTGAAAATGAATTGTTAGATGGCAGTGAAGAAATTCTTTAAATTTTAATTTAATTTCTGATTTGTTTTTGCAATATTTGTATAAATTGTATTCGGTTTCAATAGGGTTTATACAATATTATTGTTGGTTGTAATTACTATAGTGCAATTAATAGAAATTGTTTAACCAAACTTGCTGATTTTACACTCCGTTTATGAAAACTTTTAGTGGTTATTGTAAATTGCTTATTTTTGATCAATTTTTTTAACCCTGAGCTACTGTTTAAAATTTAAAAAAAATAATATGTTGGCTTCATGTTGCAATTTTAAGAAATTTAAATACTTTGAGATTATGTATTTAACAACTGTTTAGTAAGTTGGTTGATTTATGCATTCTATGTTTAGTTCACTGGTAGTAGATATAGATTCTATACTCTACCTTTCTGATATCATACACTAACTTTGCCAATTGTACACGTTCCAGACCTCAAAACATTACATAAATGCTCAAAAAAGACTTCATTTGTGACATAAGGACCGTTTAATTTCCTACAACGGTTGTTATACGATTTGATTAAATCATTTTTATCCATTCTCAGTACTCGTTGTTTGTATTTATTCCTTGCATCTCAGTCAGTCTTGTAGTCAAGAATTTATTCTATCATTTTCAAAATACGTTACTGTTCCATACAAATTTTTCTAAATCCTCGATTCTGATAAAAGGGCCAGTCAACGGCCTTTGCCTGCTGCATAATTTAAATATACTGTTTTTCATTATTAAATGCCTTATTTGCGTTTATTGACATATCATTGAACTGGACACAGGAATGCCAAGAGGCGTTTGAGAAACTGAAACTCGCCCTCACCACCGCACCCATCTAGGCTCACTATGACACAACACTACCAACCACGTTGCGGACCGACGCGTCTACTTGAGGCTGTGGAGCTACATTATTTCAAGCTCACATAGTGAACAGAAAACTGATGGAGAAGATAGTTGCCTTCATAAGCAAAGCCCTGTCGCCCGCCATGAAAAACTACCAAGTACTTATTCTGGAAATAAAAGCTATATGCTAGGCTCTAAAAAGACTCATTTTTTAAAAGGCATCTATAATTTTATTGAAACCGACAACCTAACTTTACTATCCCTATTTACATCGAAAAATACACCAATGACTCCAAATTATTTAGACAAGCTTGGATTTTAGCAGACTTTTTGTCTAAACACCAGAATTCACTCGAAAACTAACCAACCTCCCTTCTATAATTTGTACGGCAAGGAAGCTACCCCTTCAGTGGATACTTTACTTCCCAAGCTACAGGAGAAGACCACAGTAGACATCCATCAAAGAGCAAAAATTGCAAGAGAAAGGGCTAAGCTAGCTATAGAAAATGCCAGGACTGACTGGGCTAGACGTTTTAATCACAGTAGATGAGAAAATACATTTAATGTTTGCAATGTGGTGTTATTAAAAATAAACACCGAGATAAGGGAACATCTAACAATGTTTTATCTATTTTTGTAGGCACTTATTTTATTATAGAAGACGTTGGCCTAAATTTCTACAAATTAGAAGACTGTCACAAGTCTAAACTAATCCAGTTTAATGTAAATGTGAAAAGACTGCGGCCTTACTATATCAGGAGAGGAGAGCTGATATCACCAAGGAGGAACATAAGGCAGTCTCAGTGATTCTGAGGACAGACCAACCACCACCACTGAGGAGTCTACTATTTTTCAGCCAACCCACACAGTGGCAGTTCAGGGCCCGTCCTCGTTCCAGGACTCCAGACCCCCTACCTTATTTCCTCCAGCACCGTTAATTTCTCGATCTCCAAACCGTCATACTCAACCACCGACCCTTATCCTAAACCCACAACTATAACGACGAGCCAACAATTAGTTGCTCAACAAACTACAATTTAAAATTCAGTAAAAAGTAGACCTGGAAGGCCAAAGGGCCCTAGAAATAATAATTTGTTAGATACTATTAACGACACGTATTTAATAAATAAAGACAATATGCGTAGGCCACGAAGTAATAATAGTGGCTAAGCCATAAAATTTTTAAATATATTTTGAAAATTTTGAATTATAGAACCAAAAATATCGGCGTAAAAAGGAGACGCGTTCAGTGTGTCGCTACTTCGAATCTGTTTATCCGTCCAGACATCACAACCACTCCAGCTAGTACCAAATGGTTGCTGTGTCTCAAGTGACTAATCACTGGAGGGCCGAAATATTACTCCCAAAATAGCTAATTCCGTGACATTAATGTCAGCTCCATTAACAGGTGGACAGATTAGTCGAGCATAGGTTGTGGACGTGTTCGGAAAGCCAGTCTTTTCGCATATACTGCAAGGAATACTGATCACAGTGAAGTTGTTTTGATTACTATAGTAGTTATTTAATGAAATTATTAAAAAGCAACAAAATTGTGTTTATTTTGTATATACTTGACAAAAATAGTCAAATGGAATTTTTAAAATAGTTTAAGAATTTTATTTCATGTAAATGGCTACTTTTGACACCTCATAGAGGTGACCTTTTATACTGTTTTGATTTATTTAGTTTATTTTTATTTTTCCTATATTGTATATTAATTTTGTATTTTAGAGGAGCTCAGACAGAGCCGTTACCTCTTAAACATCTATTTTTCATTTTATTTTATGAATATTTATTTTTATTTTTAATAACTCATTAGAGAAATACAATTCATGTTTACTAAAAATTTTTAAATTGTAGTAACTCGGGACAAGTATACTACTGATCTTCACCTAATTTACTGTAACTCAATTAAAAACTAAAAAATATACCTAGCTAAGGGACTATGTCCATAATCTGTGCCCCAAAATCAGGGTCTTAGCTTAAAATTACCACGTACTGGGACTTACATATACGCAATGCCGTCTAAACGGAATGCCCACACCTACGATATATGTGTAGGGGAAAAAGAAAAATTCCGGATTAATTTGTCAAAAATAATTCACATTCATCAATAAGGGACCATACATATATTACGTTTACAAAAAGGGGGGGGAGGGGGTTAGGGGCCATGCAAACTAAAACTTACTCAAATTATGATGGGGGGGGGGAAGGGGTTAAAGAAACTTACGTTTGCACCCAAAAAATTGTTTTAATATCATTTTATTCAATTCCAAAATTCATTTTCATCTGTGATTTTAAAATTTTAAATTTTAAAAACGAAATTGATTTTAATTTTGCTTTAAATCATTGCCGTTTTATAAAGTTTGTAATTTAATATAGATGAATTATTTTAATACTAGTTTTTGTGTTTACGCATTGGTAAATAAAGGACTAGGCACAGTTAGTGTGGAAAAATGGGTCCCCGTTAGATTTTGCCTAAATTAACATATAATATTGTAAATTGTATGGCGAACAACTTTGCTGAAGACACTTTTCTAAAATATAAGAATTTGACAACACAATTTTGGGTCAAAGGTCAAATATCAAGGTACTTTTTACTTTTAGAAAATAATTGTAAACGGTGGTAAATTTTCTTCTGATTTACGTTGTGGTCTTTGTTTTGACAAACAAATAATTTTTGACCCTTTTTTGGGTCAAAATTAAAAATAACCCTAAAAATAGGGTCAAAAATTAGTTTTTTGCCAAAACAAAGACCACAACGTAAATTCGCAGAAAATTTTACACCGTTTACAATTATTTTCCTAAAGTAAAAAGTAACTTAATATCTGACATTTAACCAAAAATTGTGGGGTCAAATTCTTATATTTGAGAAAAATATCTTTTAAAAAGTTGTTAGGCATAAAATGTACTACATTATATGTTAGTTTAGGCAAAATCTAACGGGGAATTATTTTTCTACACTAACTGTGCCTAAAGTTCTTTGTATAAATTAATAATTCATGCATGTGAAATATTTTTTTACTACTGTAAACGTTTCATGGGGGAGGGGGGGAGGTCAGGAAATATCACTAATGGTGACAAGGGGGGGGGGAGGGGGTTGAAAATTTGGGTCTTTTGTAAACGTAATATATGTATGGTCCCTAACATGTAACACAAAATCATAAATATGTTTATTTTAATATGTATGTAATTTGTATTTTTATTCTACTAACATTTGATGTTTTTATTTTTGCTGAGCTGAAAGAGGCAAACAAAACTCTACGTGGGAAGAAAATGATTAATATATAGAAATAAAATTTTAATTGTAAGTTTTTTCAATTGTAATCAGTTAACTATGGTATGTTACTATGTTTCATGTACATTTAATTAGGTTTAAATTGATATATTACACGTACCTATGTGTTTGTCTATGTATGTCGCGGAAAATCCAAAATAATCCGGGTGACCTTTAATGACCCCAAACACACGCGTCACAGTTGTCAGACTCCTAAACGGACCCATTAACATCAAAATTGCAAACTTAAACTAACAAAAATCAAAAATATTAGCAGTAACAAGTAATTATGTATATTTGTAGCAAATATCTACCATTTTACTTAATTAACTTAAAAACTAAATATTATTTACTTATTTAATAAAAAATTCAAATACAGTATGTTATTACAATTTTTTGATACCTTACTTGCCTTGTTACTCCAAATATTCACCTCAATTGTAAAATTATGAGATAAGGATCTATGTACAATACGGAGGTGTATTAATTAATTTCAAACTGTGTATGATGTATGTATAAGTCATGTTAAACAATAGGATACATATTTAATTAATTTTTCGAAATAACTTACATTTCTGACTGCTTTGAGAGCTCTTATTTTCTTTTAAGTACTTTTTGTATAACGAAGTAGTTGGAAGTCTAAAGTTGTATACGGAAAATCTGCAAAAATCATAAATAATATATAAATACATACCTAAAATAATAATATTACAGCAGTCATAAATATTTAAACTTTTCCTTTCATTGTTTAAAATAACCGAGGACAACGTAACACTCAGCATCACAGAAAGGTTTTTTTGAATATTTTTAAAATAATTGAAATTTCTATTTTGTATCTGTTTATTACTAAACGAAAATATCTGCAGTAGTTCGTTAGGTAACTGGTGCCACTTTGTTGTGTTTCTCCAACTTCAAGGACAATATTTTGAATCTGTGATTTTAACAAAAATTTAAAATATTAATTCTTGATGGCAAGATTAAAGCTTTTGGCGAGCTTTGCTTAGCACTTTGGTCTTGCACGGCAAAGGTTTATTGATTCTGTTATTTTAAATACCTATCCATAAAATTAACTCGGACAGTGAAAAAGAATATTACAGTTACCTTTTTCGCAGCAATCTTTTATATATCTCTCTCTCTCTTTTGTGTAAATTGGAGTGGTTCAATGTGGTTAAAGAATTCAGAAATAAAAATAGTAAAAGCATGCAGTAAAAAGTGCGGAGTAACAGGGCCGCTAAGACGTATATAATTAATGGTTAATTAGATAAATGGTCTCACTGTGTTGTGTTTCTTCAACTTCAAGATCACGGTTTTGATTCTGTGGTTTAAACAAAAATTCAAAATATTAACTTTTAATGGCAGGATTGAAGCTCTTGGCGAGCTTTGCTCAGCACTTCGGTCTTGCACGGCAAAGATTTATTTATTCTGTTATTTTATATACCTATTTATAAAATTAACTTGGACAGTGAAAAAGAATATTACAGTTACCTTTTTTGCAGCAATCTCTTATATCTCTCTCTTTTTTGTGTGAATTGGAGTGGTTTGATGTGCTTTGAGGATTCAGTACTTAAAGTCGTAGCAGTACGAGGTGCGGGGTAGCAGGGCTGCTCAGAGGTATATATTTTGTTTGTTAAAGTTGTCTTTATTATATATTTTGTTAGTAGTTATAGTTGTAATTAGAAACTTGTATTACCTTTACATAATGAATACTACTATGATCACAGGTTTAGAAAAGTCAACTCATAAGGAGTGTTGTAACGGCAAGCTGTTAATTGTGTTCAGAACTTTGTACTTACTAAATATAATTTTAAAATTGTAGGGAAAACCCACTTGTTCAGAATATCCTTAAATTAAATGCGTATATAATTTTTAAAGTTTAATTTAAACTCATGTACTTAGAAGTATCTTTACTTCAGGAGTTTTTTAACTTACCCTTTATCAAAGTTATTAAATATCTGTTATAAAAATGAATTCGAAGGGTTACACGATGACTTGCAAATTTGAAGCCGTTCTGCTCAACCTCAGCCTTTCTCTCAGCACTGCTTTTAAAGGAATGAAAGGTGGTTGTTAGCCGGCAAATTCATGCTGGTGTGAAATCAAGTGGATTATTTGTAATAGATGGAGCCGTTGGTAAGTGCAAAATTCTTCAAATAAATTTATGAACTACTGTGTATACAAATTCTAGTGAATGAAACAAGTACGTGTACTAAAAGCAAAATAATGCAAATGGTGGCTACCACTAGTGATGTAGTAGGTCACGTCACGTTCAACACTAACGAATAATTTGGCAAAGAATAAATAAATATGCTATTCATATTATATTAGTATGTACACATGTATAGTGCCATAGCGTAGCGTAAGGCCTGGCGTTTTAACTTGGAATGTGCATATCTGCAAAATTGCGATCCTTGCCTGCAGGCAATTTTGATTTACAATACTGAGCCTGACTTGTGACTGGTGGATTGGATTATTTGATTTGGATTTTTGGATTAATTTGGATTTTTGGATTTTCACTTTCTTTACTTGTTCATAATATACAACTTACCCAAGTATACAACCAACTGGCGCGCCAGTTTGAAACTTGAAGATTCGCCTTTAGTTCATTATCTCATTGGTTTGGTTGCCGTTCACAGTAGGGGCTGTGCATAAATAACGTAAATAAAATTGTCTGCATTTAGGACCCACCTACTTATCTTATTCTATTCACTGTTTCAATAATTGCGTAAATAACTATCTTTAGCGTGAGGCGTTATCTTTTTTAAGACGCCCTCCCCCCTGCTGCTTAATATGAGTGGTGCCATTTGCGTCTGCCAGTATGTCAGACAATGTGACACCTGGCTCACTGCCGTTGCTCTGACTCGCAAAATTGAAGGTAAAGTTTATTTTAATTTACTTCATACCTGCTGTGAAGGCCGTGGTTTAGGCTTTAATTAATCCACTTGGAATTAATTAGAGCTAGCACATTATTTTTGTGTTGCATACTCCATACTTAGCTATTTTGTTAATCTTCGTGTAATCAAAACAAATCATGTTCTCTCGAATTTCAACGGGATATGAAATTAGGAATTTGAGTGCTGTAGGTGCTAAGTTCTGGAATATTTTATTAATATACAATTATGTTAATGTTTATAATTGAATTTTGATTAATTGAATTTGCTAATAATGTACATTCATTAGCCTGCAGTGATTCCATTTGTTTGCCAGAATTGTAATATTGTTTTACATTTGTTTTTGTTATTACATAATGCAATGCATTTTTATGGGCAATTGGAATTTTTTTTCAGAAAACTCATGAGTTGATCAGTGAAATTCCTACATAATATTTTTACTTGAATTACAGGTACTAAAACGGTTGACGGTTGAACAGTACACTAGTAATAGCTGAACATGATAATTCTGCATTGAAGCCCATTACTTTAAAGTACTTTAAACTCTGTTGGAGCAGCGGCCAAACTAGGGAATGACATCACAGTTTTGGTTGCTGGAAATAGCTGTGCAAAGGTCAGTCAAAAATAATTGTATTGTTTCAATGAAGCTTTTCGACAGGCAGCTTTTGTCAGTTGCTGGGTTTTGTAATTTTACTATGTTCATATTGTATTTGATATTATATAGGCAACTGAGCAAGCTTCGAAAATTGAAGGAGTAAATCGGGTAATATTGGCGGATTCTGCCGAACTGGAAGGTTTTTTGGCGGAGAGGATGACCCCACTCATTCTTGCATCTCAAAAACAATTTAATTCTACGCACATAGTCGCTGGATCAACTGCGTTCGGTGCTCTTCTACCCTACGTTGCTGCTCAACTTGATGTGTCACCCGTTTCTGATGTTATTGCCATTAAAGATGCGGAGACATTTGTTAGGACTATTTATGCAGGTAAAACTATCTCGTCGTTTGTCTGCTGTTTCTGTTGATGTATATAATATATATACCCCTCAACGACACTCATTAACTATTGATTATTAATTGATTCATATTTATTATTCCAATAAAAAGAGCTCCAGAAGATGTGAAAGTGCCTGGGAAACTTACGCTGAATGAAAAAGTTGTACATGGCAAAGCTGAGGGCAATGGCAGTGCCACTCTAAAAGAAGATGACAATTTTTTGGATGTGTATATTTTAGGGTACCTTTATTTTTGAACATTTGTTTCAAATTATTATTATTTATGTAGATCTTTATTTTTCACATATTATTGTGGCATATGAATTATGAATCATGATTTGCTTAAGCTTAAGCATTACGTATATGGGATTTTGGCCGAGTAATTGCGCGCATAATACAACACTACCCCCTATAAGTAACAGTAAACTTTTCCTCAAACCTCTTATTAAGGTTACTGAAGTAAATTGTGGTAAGATTAAGTAATGATTTATAGAAGCATTTTAATTTTATTCTTGCTAAATGTATTATCTCACAAATCCAATGCAAAATATACTTTATTAAACCGCAAGCGAATTTTATTTTATGATTATTTTGGAATGGTTAATTAAATTAAACTAGAGAGAAAGTAAATACTTATTTACAACTGGCGCACTATTACGCTTGCCATAAAGACACAGTAAGAACAAAGCACATCATTCACGTTATTAATTATGGTTCTCGTAAAACAAAAGATAACATTATATTGTAAATTAATAATTTTATTAACTATTGAATAAATTCATATTAGGTTAGAGTTATAATATAAAAATGAATAAAATAAAATTGCTATGGTAGGTTTGATGCTATTCTTTATTAGGTTTAAAATTAAAATTAAATTAAAATTCATCATTTTTGTTTATTTTGAATAATTTAAATTGCAGCAATAAGTAGCAATGCCTACAGTGGAATTACAGCGAAACTTACTCCACTGCATATTTCAGTGGAGAAATTTGGCGGATGAAAAAATAAATTGTGCTCAATGGGATACTGAAGATGATCTCTTAATTAACGCGTGCAGTGTTACGGGGGGTTGCAACCCCTTACAGGAAACTCCTCCTACGGTTTTATGAATTTACCCCTTATTGGGAGGTCATTAGATAGCCCTTGGTCAAGCAGAGGCTAACATGGTCTTGGAAAATTTAGCTTTTTAGCACTTTTTTGAATTATTCACGTTTTAACTTTTTAGCTCTGCACCAATCACAGCCTGAGAATTCAAATTTTTAAAAATTCCAGAGTCCTGATTGGTACAGAGCTAGATTAATAATTGCAAATACCTCTAACTTGAACGCCATAATTTGATAAAAAAAAGGCGCAAGCCGATAAAATAAACTTGGAACTTGGCCAGAAAATTATTAATCTAATTTTATAATTTTATTTAACGAAAGTTTCCTATTTTATAACTTACAACCACATCGTATCCATGTCTACTCTGCATTACTGCACCTGCACTCAAGTCAAAACTAAGCTTCGTAATATTAATTCCCTAACAGTAATAACTTATTTTTTTAATCTCTTAATTAAAAGTGCATAATAATGGGGCTTGAGATCACCCCCGTTAAAAGCCACTACACATTGTGTGCGCTTCAGTATTTAACTATTTGCACTTTTCATGGTGTCATTTGACACGTCTGCAAGCCAAGGTTATCGTAAAGTCTTAACCCCTTTTAAACCTGTGATCTAATAAAATTTTACATGCAGCAGTCTAAAGTAAAATATTATATTGAACAAAATAGGGTAAATTTTACATCGCGCAAAAGACGCACAATCAGGTTTTACTTACCCGTTGCGTAACAATGACTGTCACACAACTTATTAAACCCGCATTAATTTGAAGCCTGAATTCCAGGATACCCTGAAGTCAAAACTGAGCCCAGCCATGATCAGGCTAAGCTTCTGGTCAAAAAACACCCAAAGCGCTTTTGCGGAAAAACCATGACCCGGTTAAGCATTTTATCAAAGCTTAGTCAAGATTGTAATTGAAGCTTACCCTGGGCGCGTCCGTGCCCAGAGGCGGACTGGTTCCTTCTGGGGGCCCGGAAAACTTTAATGACGAGGTTTGGCGACCAGGGGGCCCACGCTGAACCGAGGGGCCCAAGGCTCCCATTTACGTAATGTATAAGGAATTAGGGGCCCATCTGGAATTTTCCGAAATTGCCTATAGCCAGTCCGCCCCTGTCCGTGACCATAATTCAGGTATATCTCTGCGCAAAACTTACCCTAAACAAGCTTCCTGGCTCAGCAAATATAATGGCATGCGACTGGTAAGGCAAATCATTAACTTTAGGCAGGTTTGTGATAAATGATTAAGCCAGCCAAAAAAACGTCGGCACCTATCCTATAATATATACTATAATATAGGCGATAGGCAGGCAGGCTGACAATTTTAAGAATTAGTTGTATAGGCAATAGGCAGGCAAATTAAAAAGACAAAAAATAATATAGGCTAGGTAGGCAAAGAATTAATTCTGCCTGGGAGGCTGAATAGTTATGATGTGCATTTTTTGCCTTTTTAGTATCGCAAAATTTCGAATTATTTGAGCATTTGGAAAAAAAATTATTGTATCGCCTCTGGATAGTAATTTAGGATAGCTTATTTATAAAATAAGGCTTTTAAAAGGCTGATTTAAAAAATATAAGCTGATTTAAACAATATAAGATGTTTTAAAAAATAGGCATTAGGCAGGCAAATCGTTAAAAAAGGCAACAGTTAGGTTTCAAAAAATCGTGTAAAAAGGATAAGCGAAAGGTAGATGATATGATTTTTCAAAAAAATAGGATAGAGGCGATAGGTAGGCCAATTCAAACGCCGACATTGGCAGCCAACGCTACGGTAAAGCCTATCCCTTGCCCGCCTCTGATCGAAGTATTTCACTATAGCGTTATTACTTGTGCAAGTAGTGCTCCATCCAGACTATGATCATAGGCACCTATGTTAGTCATTGAGTTTAAACTTAAAAGCGCGAAACCCAAAAACACTGCCTATGAGGGTTATTGATAATAGATTACGGTCAATTGACAAACCAACCTCAATTGACTCTAATCGTATACCTATCATAGTCTGGATAGAGTATAACTGATCAAAACTTACCCCGAGCAAGTCTGATACCATATTTTAACCCAGGCAAGGCTCTGGTAAATACCTCCTACCACGCCTATGGGAAAAACTTTACCCTAGCAAAGTTAGGGTTAAAGCTTACCCTGGGCAAGTATCTAGTCAAAATGTTCGCGGTCAAACCCCATGACAATAACTTAACCCAAAAGAAACTCTAATTAAAGCTTATACTAGGCAACCCCAAAGTCGATTTGACCACATCCTTATTTGAAGTGTGTATCAACATTTTAAAAGCAATAGTTTTGGGACGGTTTCTTCCCCCCCAGAACGCACACTTCAACGAAATAATTATTTTCGGATGACATACCACTAGACACTGTACTTCAACTTGGATTTACCCCGGGGGGTCGCTCCGTTCTCATGTAATTAATTTAAACCTGAAAAAGGGGTGTATCAAAATTTTAAACGCACTCCACGGATTTTGCACTGCAATGATTTATATTTTCAGACTTAACCAAAAAAAAATAATATTTGGCGTGCACATACTCAAATACATGGGTCATGACTAGAAACATTCATTTTGACTATAGGGTCACAGTAGCACTAGTAGCACCCACGAAAGTAGGTCAACGTGATGTCAACTTTTTTCACCGTTGCTTAACATGCAAAAGTCACGACTTGTTTCACTTTATCCTGCCTTACATGCACAAATGTCAACTGATAGCAATATACAAATGTCAGACATAAGCACTATAAAATTGCCTACAAAACCATATAACACTTAACTTTCAGGTCACGCGGGGTCACGAAACACCCGAACATTAACACTGTTGGAAAAATATGCAATGCAAGCACCAGCGGCGATGTGCGTGTTTAGTCGGCTATGGGCAACGTTACGTTAATGTTCAGGTGTTTCGTGACCTCCGCGTGACCTGAGAGTTGAGTGTTATATGGTTTTGTAGGAAATTTTATGGTGCTTATGTCCGACATTTGTATATTGCTATCAGTTGGCATTTGTGCATGTAAGGCAGGATAAAGTGAAACAAGTCGTGACTTTTGCATGTTAAGCAACGGTGAAAAAAGTTGACATCACGTTGACCTACTTTCGTGGGTTTGTTTGTGAGCTTTATTCAAGTGTCAAAATTATACAGTTCAAACATTTAGTATGTACTGAATTCCAATAATAGACACAGTATTTGGTTACATAATATCAAGTCCAGTAATTTTAAAAACATATCCAGTTACACAATATATGGTTACCAACGAATCAACAAAATTTTTAAACTATGAATTAGGGAGGTGTATACATAGTTACGTATCTACATTTTCTACTTAATATAAAATAAGAACTTAATTCTATTTTAAACTTAGCTATAGAAATGTCAGTGTTACGTAGATGTGAAGGGAGCTTGTTCCAGGTATCTACAGCTCTATGCATGAAAGATTTTTTTAACGCTGCAGACGGGCTACGAGATGTATGCTCGAGCAAAATACCATCACCTGACCTTGTTGGCCTTACAATCTTTTTAACTTTGAACAATTTATTTAAATATTCAATATTCGAACTAAATTTAAAAGTTTTAAACACAAAAATTAACATAACATCATTTATACGTTCTCGGATAGAAAGCATATTAGCCAGCTCGAAAACAATCGATTCATCAATTTTTACCTTATTTTTATCAGGCTTTTTTGTCCATAATGGAATTTGAAAGAAAATAACAATGCTTCTGGTAATTATATTTTGCGTCGTTAGGTAGTACTTGTCAGACTGAACAGCCCATATAGGCGAGCAGTAGTCAATTATAGATAAAACATAGGCATTTACCATAGTGCAGCAAACTTTGAACGTTAGGTATTTTTTAATGTAATGTATGATGCAGATAGCAGTAGAGACTCTTTTCTTAACATAGATACTGTGTTCATTGAAATTTAGGTGTGAGTCGATAATAATACCTAAGTACTTGAAACTATTTACACGTTCTAGAGATACACCATTGGCCATCAGACTTACTGTGTCACTTGAAACTACATCATGCGATTTATGAAGTATCATGAATTTAGTTTTAGCTACGTTTAAATTAATATACTTTTAAATCAAAAGCCACTTCGGGCAACAAATAATAATACTTCCAAAATATAATAAGCCACTCGGGCAACAAATATTAATTCAACAATTAAGCCTCTTGGGCAACCAATATATCATTCACAATTCAAGCCACGTGGGCATCAACAATTAATCCCATTAGGGTATTATAATTTACCTTGTATTTCGCAGTAGCGAGAGTGACAGACGGGGAACTTCCAATAGGGAATTTATATAATCTGGCTCATAGCCGGGTTTCTCTATTAAGAGCAAACAACACAACAATCATTTCTTGCCCGAATACGGGTCAAGCTTTAACACTGGATCCCTAAATTATTTTCGCAATAGCGACTTTTATGAATTCCCTCGTGGGGCAATTCTGGGTCCTTACTTTCTGGGCCTCGTGGCTCCTTATCTTTTCTGCAGTAGCAGCAGCTCCCAGTAGGTTCCAAGCTGGAGACGTCTTTGGATTCAGTGCTTACTCGAGCAGCTCTCAGACCGAACTCCTTTTTTCATGGGATGGTGAATATGAAGATTCGCCAGTCCATGCTTTAACTAACTATCTACTTTTGCATCTCCATGCTCGCCTCTCTGTACCGTGTACAGCCTTATTTTCTCATCATACTTTTTCTACTGACGATAACCATCATGGCAATGGTCATGGTCATGGCTAGGTATGTACGCTGCACATACCTAGACAAGCCGTCTGCGGCTTCATTACCATTTCGCCTTTGGCGATTCTAACATTAATTCTTTCGACGAATACGTCTGTCTGTCCCTCTCGCTGTCACAAAATACATTTACAAACATTTATAAATACATATTATATATAATTTTGTATGTAGTATATTGTTCTGCAACATTTTCTCTGTCAAAACTCCTACTCCAAGATTTTGTACTCCTGGACAAAACTCTTGGACACTCCTGTATCTCCTACTCCAAGCTTTTCAATTTCGTCGTACAAACGTTTTCTTTCTTCCCCTTCTGTAGTAACAACCAATGCGGGGTATGTGGGTAAATTCCTCCAACTCAAGAAGCAATCAATGCAGGGTAGCTTTTCCAATCTAGTAACGACCAATGCGGGGTGATGATTCGTTTCTTCAGGAACGTTTCCTTCTTAGCATTTGCAGCTATCGCCGGAATATGCACTGTAAAGAAACTTATGCGAAGAAAAGAAACACACACACATTGCATTTTATATTAAACCTGCCTTTTATTCATATAATCAGTCTTTCATAATTCTCGTTCGTCACAAGAGGAGTCTTTTCATTTTCTCTCAAAATTTGGGGACCATATCCCTACAGGTAAATATATTTTTCACGTCTATAAAATAATATCAAAGTAATAATCTGTGTTTCTATTTTTAACTCTACACTACTATAATCTCTACATGTATTAAGTCTCACACAAACAAAATAACTATTTCATTTTCTAATTTACGTTTTGTGTGGGGTATTCTTAAACTACTGTCGTTTATACTAGTAAAAATTGCACATATAAAAATAATAACCATTTAATTCTGTGATTTACGTATTGTGCAGGGTACTTAACAACAAAAAAAAATTTCTATATAAAAATAATGAACATTTAGTTTTTACGTATCGTGCGGGGTAAACTAACTCTAACACTTTTAACTTACACGAAATTTCGCTCGTACAAAAAAATTATTATAACAATTTAATTTTTAATGGTTTGGTGTACCGTGCGGGGTACTATTTTTCTTCCTTAATATTCTACATTTAAGTTTTGTACGGGGTATTTACTGATTATTAAAAAAATTAAGTGCTTTAAATTTTATATCTCATTTTATATCGAATCAAGTAACGGTGGTGGGGACCTCATACGTTTTCTCCCCATGGTTTTGAACGGGTTTTCAGTCTCTGCTGAAGGTGAGTATAGCGGACTCGTTGTTCCGCTTAAATTTAAGCTTTCAAATTTGTCTGAGAGTCTCCGTTTTGCTGGGACAGAGGTTCTCAGAGGCTCCTTTTCTTTGACCTTACTTTCTTCTACACAATTTATCTGGAAAGTTACATTATGCATTTCCCCAGCGCTAATGTTTATGCCAGGACTTTCAACTTTCATCTCGGGAATACCCGCTTTCACTTTTCTCTCAGGCGATTTCAATGGGAAATCGTCTGGGACCATAATCAATTTTGGTAGGGCCGAGTATGGTCCAACACGCAACTTTTTCAATGGAGGTTCCTCAATCTCCATGGGCTCTTCTTTACTGAGCTTCTCGCATTTCTCCATCCAATTTGATGAAGCCATTTAAAATTCATGAGTCTGCAATAAATGTTAGATGAAAAAGGGAAATATAATAAAAAAATAAAAAAATCCAAAAACCCTAGTTTACTGACACTAACATTTTCGCCATTTTTACTTTACCATTTTTACTTAACTTCTTTTGAATCAAAAATTTTGGTATCTTGCATGGGGAGTACCCCTGAGTAAATAAGTAGTAACTTATATTTTTATGGATCAATTTTAACGCTCAATTTTCTTACGGGAAATATCCCATACTTTAATTTTAGCAACAACATAGCTTTTGAGAATGACAATTTTAATGAGATCAATTTTTATAGTTCATCTTTTTCTAACTTACAGCAAAATGCATAAACATTTTATATATCATATTTTCCAGTAGGAAACATTTTCTGACGCTATAATATATATTTCAACTCTCAACTTTTACATAACTGATAGTATAACTCATGTCTGTAGTAACAGACCCGCGATCACAGTCTTGTATCGCCAGTTGTAAATAAAATTCTTTCTTCCTTAGATAATAGGAAACATATTCATAGCAATTTAATTTTTACATCGTCATCCTACTCTTTTTCTGACCGACCAATCACTCCCCATTTTTCGGTGATTTCTCGATACTCCTTACATCGTATTTCGGCATGCCGAACGTTACAGTACGGGCAGACCCATTCTGGGTGGTCTCTCATCAATGCCACCCGACTTCCCAACATAACTGGACATTTATCAATCACATGTATCTGTCCGGGGATGCTACATCTTTCGCAGACTTCACAAGGTGGAAATACTTCCGCCTTTTTCACGACTTCTTTCGTATCCTTCTTTTCTCCGTCCATTCTGTAATTTTAGGACGGCCATAAATTTTTACATATTATACATATAGACATTTGCAATGGATTAATTCGTACTAATTTTTGGGCGTAAGCAAAGCGTCTAAGCAAAGTTTAAGCCTCTCGATTTCAGACTGAAGGTCTGCAATTTTGCGCTCATCGTTTTCCACTTCATCATTCTCACTTTCTACTGTAAAATTTTCTGATGCAACCTGTAACTTTTTAGTATATGTATGTTTTGGATACCATGTACTTTCTGTCCGCGCTCTAGTTGACCTTCTCACGGTCGGATCGTCTCCTTGTGGAGCCGATTCGGTCGTGGGGAGCCCAGTTTGAGTCCCTGACGTTCCTGGCTCATTCTTTTTAGTTCCCACAAACACTTTTGGTTGTGGGATCGGTCCTTTTCGTAGGACAGGTACCGGTACGTTCATAGGGCTCTGCCTAACGGCTATGGGACTTTTTCGCGGTGTTTTCACCGGCGATTTCGCGGGGGACGTAGTGACGTCTCTCGCATCTACGAACATTGCAGAGTGTCCTGAAGGCCTTCTATATGGACTTCTATGTGGCGACGCTTGGGGAGTACCCACTAAATTGTCATCTAGTAAGATGAGCGATTCATTTTCTACATCATTTAATTCACCATCCTCTTCTCCCCCCGGGAGGTCAGGAACCGTCCCCGGTTCCAAAATTTCATTGCGAATGCTTCGCCGTCCCCATGAGGAATGCGAGTCATTCGTACTAATAATACTCATTGCAGGAGGGTTATATATCGTGACGCCATCGTCATCACTGTCATTATCATTATATACCAAATCCAAAGGTGATTGCTGTGGGGTGGAAATATTATATGTTCCCCTCGGAATCACGTCTCTATAATAAGAATTTCGTTCGCCAATATTATTTTCCGTCGGTTCTAACTTAGGTTCTAGACTAAAAATATGGTCCTCCGCCGTCGGAGCCATTTTATCAAGGTAACTTTTATCTTGATCAACATCTTCAACAAGATCATCCGCGTCAATAGGTGTATAATAAATTTTAAGGTTATGTCCATGCACCATATCTAATTCTAGCGGTTCTGGCGGTGATTCTAACTTTATGTCTTCGTCGCAAAGAAAATACACATGTTCATTTTCTATTACACTATATACTCTATATGGTCCCGTGTATCTTACCATGAATTTTGTGGGCGTCCCACTTTTTCTTATATAATTACGTTTCAAAACTAAATCTCCGATTTCGAATTTAATATGGGGATGACGCTTGTCAAATTCCATTTTTCTCTTTAACTGATTTTCGCACGAATTTTGGTGCGCCTGCATGCGAAACTTAAATAATTCTCCGATCCTAATTTGTTGATCTTCAATATCCTTAGATTTTGAAGGTACTTGTTCGTCTCCCAACTTAAGATTATAATCATACGCTAATGACTTTCCATGCCATAGAAAATATGGCGAAAAACCTGTGCTAGAATGTTTCGCAGAATTGTACTCATTTTGTACTAACGGGAGCAAATCGTCCCAACTTTCAAGGGTATCATGCCGTAACTTTTTCAATATACTTCCAAACGTAGAATTTGACCTTTCAATAATTGAATTTGAGGAGGGATGCCAAGCTGACGTACGTACTGTGGCCACCCCATACATATCGCAGAAATCTTGGTATTCTTTACCTGTGAAAGCTGCCCCATTATCCGAGACAATCGCGCGGATTCCATAATCCCTAACTAACGGTTCGAGACAACGTATCGTCTCTGCCACGGTCGGACCCGTGGTCGGAAAAAGGTGTAAGTACCTTGTGCACTGATCAATTATAGCTAATACATACTGATTTTTACGTCGTGTTAAATTTAATGGTCCTAAATAATCTGCAGAGACTTTTGCGAATGGCACTTGTGGTGTCATTAAAACATGTAACGGGCCCGACTTTTTCCTTTTACTAACATTATAACGTTGGCACGTATCGCAACCTCTAATAACCTGCATAACTAATGTACTCATCCCAAAGAAGTAATAACTTTCTCTGAGAGCCGCGTAGATTTTCTCATGCCCCAAATGAGATTTTTGATGCAAATAATTTATGAAATGAATAGCTAACGACTTGGGCAATACTTTGACCCACATTTGACGCAACGGTTTTCCCGACAGCTTTTCCAACTCGCCTGAATCATTTAATCTATAATTCCGTCTATATTTATTATATCCTTCATAATTATTTCTCCTGTCCCTGTATACGGACAGCATTACCTTTTGTACCTGAATATCTTTCATCTGAAGCTCTTTTAACTTATTCAAATTATATTTTAATGTTTCACAATCCTGTATGAATTTATTATCCTTCTTGGTACGACTTATGACTTTTATAAGTTTAATTTTACACGTCTGTATCTGGTCAAGGTAGTTTCTAGGCGGGCGGCTCAAACCATCGGCAAGTTCATTATTTTCACCAGCAACATGAAATATTTTTAGATCATACTCACTCAACTTGAGACTCCAACGGATGAGTCTTGAATTCAACTCTGACGTCTTTAAGATAGACGTAAGCGCAGAGTGGTCAGTGTAAACGTGCACTGACCTTCCCAAAACATAGCTACGAAACTTTAGCAGGGCATGTATAATGGCGAAGCATTCTTTGTCCGTGACGGACCATTTTTCCTCAGTCTTCGTGAGACAATGGGAATGATAAGCGATAGGTCTCCGTAGACCATCCTTATTTTGTATCAACGCCGCAGCGATCCAATGATCACTAGCGTCTGTCCACAGTTCCAGTTGCGAAGTATCGTCTGGAAACGCTAAAATTGGGGCCGTAGTGATTCGACGCTTCAGTTTGTCAATCGCCCCTTTACATTCTTCATCGAAGTTAAATGGAATATCCTTTTGTAATAACTTATATAACGGCCGCGCCACTTTAGAATAACCCAGTACCATCCTTCGAAAGAAATTTGTTATGCCAATGAAACGTCTAATTTCAGTCGTATTTGTAGGATAAGGATATGCAGTGATTGTGTTTATTCTGTCCTTATCTATGGAGATACCTTCCTCACTAATTTTATGTCCTGAGAATACTATGGACGGATGACCAATATGACATTTTGACGGCTTCAACTTAATATTTGCTTGTGTACAAAGCCATAAAACTAACTCTAATCTATGTATCATTTCGGCGAATGTTGCTCCGCCAAAAGCAAAATCATCCACATATATGGACGCCCATAACTGAATATATTTATACCATATTTTTAACATTACTGATTGAAATATTGTCCCACTATTTTTATAGCCAAACGGAAGTCGTTTTGGTCTGAATGTACCACAATGATTTATATATGCTAAGAAATTTCGACTTTCTTCTTCGAACGCTATTTGTTGATATGACGACGCCATATCCAATCCACAAAAATATCTGCAACCGTTTAATTTCTGAAAAGCATCTGCTACCGGTGGTACAGGTGCGTTTATGGGCTTAACCCTCTTATTTATGTCCCGATAATCTATTACCGGGCGCCATCCATTGACACCTTTCTTAACTACCATTTGCCTTGATACATAATTTGAATGACAAGGCTCAATCAAATCCTTCATCAGGCCGTCATCTGTGTCGTCGCGACACACTATTTTAAACAAATTTGACATATTAGCTGGCGCACTAACTAAGGGAGTATCATCCATCATCTCCACTGAAGCGTACACCGTTTTCTTTGTAACTGGGTCAACTATTGAGGTATGAAAATCTGATTGTTTCCACCCAAAGACTTTGTAATATTTACCTAATAACTTCCTAATTTCCATCTTTTCAGATGCTTGTAATCCTTCGAATATGGGGAACATTTCCCACTCAGCGTCAGTCAACTCCTGACTACCTTCTATTTTCTTGGGTGGTGGCGTGTCATCTCTATTATTCACTGGACATGGTTGATCCTTAACATGGATCTGTGTCCCTTTTAATTGTAATCTCGGAGGTACTAACTTATATGTCGAAAGACATCCTTGAGGTGGAAGCACGACGTCGTCGTCTTCTGTATTTAACACTGTGGCAATGCCTTGCCCATTTAAAATCTGTACCCTTTCTGGCAATACCATGATACCCTTTTTATTAAACAATGAATAATTTGGTTCCGTTATAATCTCTCCATTATATTCTTTCTTGTCTGTGAATATTGTCACAGCTGTTTCTTTTTGACTCTCCAATCGTATTGGATGAGTAGTAAACATTCTTAATTTATAAGTTCGGAATTCTCTTTCAGCTCTAGAGGACATAACCGTAGTAGCTATACTCCTCACTTCTTCATTTAAGGAGTCAGTAGACTCTTCAGTTCTACGTATAGTCCGAAGGGATAAAGGAGCGTGTCCTATTTTCTTACTTTTAATTGACTTGCCTGGATGAGGCCGGTATATTGGGGTATAATACTCATTTGCTTCTTTTTCTCTTTTCTGTTCTCTTAAGAACCTTTTAGTTTCAGGTGGGACAGTGTAAATACTGTCCATCTTACTTAGTTGTAAATTGGTGAACTTGACTCCTTTATCTTTTTCATTTGGTAGGATTACCTCACCATTCCTTGCTTCATATTTCGCAAGCTGCTTGATATTCAAATAGGGGTCATCAATTGTTTCATCATATTCGGAGTTCTCTGAAGTATCAGAATCATCATCCGACGTTAAAATGGGTGCTGATGCTAATGAAGCATTTACGACCATACTAGTACTAATTTTCTTTCTTTTCCTCCGTTGAGGCTTGTTTTTAATTAATGCAAGAACAGATTTTGTTCCCTTGAATTTCCGAATCATTGCCTCATTTGTTTCTACAGAATCATTGGTCCTCGTAAAGACGACCATTCCCATTCTACAATGTACCATAGCATCATATGCTACGAGTAAATCCATCCCGAAAACAACACCATCATTTAACTTGTCCACTACAAAGAAACCCCATCGAATCCATTCATTGAATTCTTCTATGTAGGTATTTGCTAATATCATTTTATCCAAAATCGTGGGAGTACCCAACTCTACAGATAATATCGCTCAAATTGGCTTGCAGGCCGTGACCTGATGTTGAAGCCCTAACAATTGTACTACCCGTGGACTGATGGTACTAATAGAAGCACCTGTGTCCGTTAGTACTGCAAAATCCACTGTTCCTCCGTAAAAGTTTCGAAATGGAAAGGAACGTCGCACTTCAAACGGCGGGGTTCTATTTCCCCTTATATAATGAACTACATCATCTTGTGGATATGTGAAGAGAGTTTCTTCAAAAATTAAAGGTACTCCCTCTTGGGCGAGTCCATATTTTACCATCAACTCATCATATTCGGGATTTTCTACCTCTATGCTGGGTAGCGAAGTAGCAACTGTCATATTATTGCTTCGATACAAATCCCTATCTATGATACCAGTCGCTACGGACTGCGTATCTACTTCAGTAATATAGGTGCTTGAATTCACCATTTCTTCTTTCTTAATACAGATCAAGTTGGCTGAGGATCGATCGTATCGCCTTTGCCTTTGGATTCCAGTTTTCTTAAATTCGGAATTCCGTAGAATTCCCTTTAATGTGTTTCTAATTTATTTCCTAATAAGGAACCAAATGTACTAGTAAGTACTTAACTGTATGTTACTAAACACCAGTGGTTGTAGGATAGTATCCCCTTTAATGCAAAACCTCAAAATTTTCAAAATTTAAAACTAATCAATAAATTGTTGAGGACCAGTAGGTTCAATCAACTTAAATTTTTTTATACACGTACACAATATATTTAGCTTACACAATAATAAGCTTTCGAAGTAATATTCGACGTCTAATTGGACTTAAATTCCCTTTTACTCAACAATGGTAGTAACCTGCTATGTTCTCAATGTAATACTATGCTTAAGTATGAGGAGTCCTCATGTACATATGTCTATCTATCTCTCTCTTGCTTATCACGTAGTAACGTGCCTTGTTCAAAATATTTTATGGACCCAAGCTTGAATTATCAACTTGAGTGAGTAACTTTCTTTTTATTCTAGTACGGCGTGGTGGGTTCCTCGTGGGAAATTGTTAAATATTGAAGATGGCTGACTGTCTATATCTCTAGTAAGAGCAACAATTTTATTTTCTACTTCCTTATTAATCTGCAGTAGTAACTGCTTTTTTATTCAAATTATGTAGATTTGTTGTAAAGCAAAGCCCACACTGTCTTTAGCAAGTGTGAACCCGATGCGTGTCTGCGTTAGAGACCTGAATCAGTTCTTGCTTTATTTTTCCCAAGTCTGAATACTACTTTCAAAGTGTTCAGGCCTTGGTTCGTACCTTCACAAAATTTATTAAATTCAACCTTCGAATTATTCACTTAATGCTTGTTAATTTTGCAATGATAACAAATTTATTTTGTTAATAGTAAAGTAAATTTTCTTTTCCTTCTTAATTTTATGAAATGGTGGGTGTATTATTTATATGCTTATGCTTTGTGATGCAGGACGGGGGTACATATATTCGCGCAACAACCTACCCAAAAGTTTTGATTCTAAGAAGCAAGCTAATAAGCGTAAGCACTTAAATCAAAAATAAAAATTACCAAAATGTACCTATGTCAAATCTTCAAATAATATCAAAAGTCAGTCAAATAAAATCTTTTCTTTCTTTTACACCACGGTGTCTTCTTTCAGTCAATTATCTCAATTCGGCTAGGAAGCCCCTTTTATTCGGGTAGTAACCCAATTCTATAATTATTAAATTCAAGAGGAATCTTCAATTAATTGCCAAGCAACTCTAGCTTCTCTATTTCGATTATTTCGAACTATTCTTAATCTTAATTTGTAAATCAATAGGATTATCAAAATAACAATAATGCACAATATGTCGTAGTTAGTAGTGTTTACTATTAATATCATTGGCGCAAACCTGCCATACGTTCGTTCATACGAAAAATAAGGAACTTACTATAGACGTAAATTGAAATCAAAATCAAAAATGTCACAAACAAAAACTGACTATCCGTCTTGGATAAATGTAGAAATATCCACATAAATATTTAACTCTATTTATCTTAATCTTTCGTGAAAATTATATACCACGTATCTTTTCAAAACATATAAGAAACTCAAAATCAAAAATATCGAAAATATAACTCTGATATCTGTATCAGATAAACTCAAATAAATCCACATAAATTTTCTATCTTTCTTTTCTTTACCTAATAATGTTCGTATATACTTATTTTCCTTTTAACACCTAATAAGGTTTTAGCTTACCTAATACTTAACAGGTCCTCGTGGGATTGTCTGTTTATCTTGAGTCACACTGACTTATGGATCTCCGGGTATTCTTCGTTAACCTTGGGTCCCTATTCTGGATCAGCTTGAGAGTGGAAATTTCTGGCTCTCGGATCCCTTTTTCGACGAATTAGTCTTCTGACCTTCAATGCCTAGTAAGGCTTTTTGTACTATAACATCAATTTAATTGAATCAATACACTTTCTATCATATATGGTAGAACTAATTGTTAGTTACCATCTTTTTGTTTTCTTAAAATAAGCTGATTTATTTTCACTTAAACTGCGCATCTACTTTGGTCTCATTAACCAGTAGTCGCCATGAAATTCAAAATTTCTAAATTCTATTTAAATATAATGTGACAATAACCCAAAATCAAAATCAAAAGATATTTTGCTCAATAAAATCAAAATAGGTAATAACTTCTTTAATTAGACTGTAATATTTTCCAAACAAAATCAAAGTAGGTAATAACCTCTTGAAAATCAAATAATTATTTTCTTAAAATCAGACAGGTATTAACCATGAAAATAAATAGGTAGTAACCTTTTCGATCCAAATTATTTCTCATTCAACAATATAGTAGGTAATAACCATCAAAATCAAACAATCTATATTTGGTACTATTATATGTAGGTAGTAACCTCAAGTCAACAATTCTATTTTATTCATGTACTAATATTTGTATACTTTAGTGTAATTACCGAAATTTTCTATTAATCGTCTTATTTTCCTTTTCAGGCTGCAACACTAGTCAGTAGACTTTCTTAGGTCCGGTGGGATCCTTTCTCAGTTCTTTCGGAATACCGAACAGTCAATCCGTTGGGCAGTAGCCTTTTCTGGTGAGTGTAAATCCTTTTGCTTAATAAAGCTCTGCAAATGAATCAAAAGTAGTGTTTACTTTGACTTTGCCTTTACATACATATATGGCTAACCATTAGTTACCATGAAATTGTAAATCTTGTATTTTTCTCTCATATATTTCAAAAATCAACAAAATGTTTACTGATACTCTCTTTTTCTTTTCAGGTATTTACCTATAATCTTCGAAAATCTGGACGATAGTATCTGTCCTTCTATTTGCCTTAATTCCTGGTGACTAGTAAGTCCCGGTTCATCAATCAAAATTCAACAGTCGGAATTATCCGTATAACTGGTAAGTACACCTTATTATTTGACCAACGTATGGTTTCTAGAAGTAATCAAAATTATTTTATTAACATTAATAGCTTACTGGAGATATCCACTTGCTTCTTTTAATCACTAACTTATTTTTACTTTCTTATATATGAAGAAATATTTGTAGTTGAATTTTAACTGTAACGAACAGTTGGGTAAATTTACGGAGAGCCCCTCAACAGACCGTAAATTTCCCTAATTGAAAATTGATTACACTATGGACTCTGTCCTTACTACTTACTGATAAGTCCAAGACTGGTACTTGGCACTTGATACTAACTTATGACTCTTGGCTTATAAGCCCAAAACCTGAAAACATATAAAAATGACCAAATGCAAACTTAGTCAAATCTGGGTATAAATCCCCAGTACATAATAATGATTGATGAATACAGTAAGCCCAGGTATTATCCCTGGCAGAGGAAATCGTATGATTTCCTTATAATTAGTAGTTGCCACTTTCAAAAGTTGAAAGTGCGCATCTACTCTCGGCCTCGAGAAGTAAATCGGTCTGACCCGACTTTAACCTAAATTATGATTTATTTCAGATTTCTGACTTCGGATTTTCCTGAATCAACTTTGTTTAGCTAAAGAACATTGGATTACCTCTGAAAATGATTGAATTGGAATTTTAATAAGTCCTGGTCATAAATACCAGGCACTTCTTTACTTGAAAATCTAACTTTCAACTAACTAATGGTAAGCATGTACCTATACATATAAGTCCAGTACCAAGTGACTGGCAACTGAAAAGTTATAATTTATATCTTATATTTTGCTTAAGACTTCGAAACAGTATTAAATTTGATTGTATCAATATTAAGTCTGGGTAGATCCCCAGCAAAATGAAAATTAATAACTGAAAAATAAGCCTGGGTCTTGAATCCCTAGCACAAAATGAAATGAAACTTGAAATTACTAAATATTGAAAATTTAACAGTCTGGGTTATGAATCCCCAGCATAATTTAATTGAAATATAAACTTAAATATTTTAGATCTATAAATCAGGGTTGAATTCCCTGTATTTTCTGAAATACTAACTTGTATTTTATCCGAAGAAATCGGGAGGAATTCCCCTTGCACTATGACACTCAATTCTTCTGAATCAACACAATAAATGAAGGGTAAGCTCCCTTAATACAATCAAACATTCAATTATTGCTTTATGCTAATAAATCGGGGGTCAGTTCCCCGTACATAATATATTGATCGATTAAACTTTTAAGTCCAGGTCCAGTGCCTGGCATTAATAACACAATCGGAAAATTTTGACCTTTATAATATGCTCATAGATAACTAATAAATTGAAATGATTTTCTTTTTAGATGGACTAAACCACAGTCCAGTATAATAACTAACTATGACTTTGTACTTACGATTGACAAGTCCAGGTTCGCTATCCCTGGCACAACACACTTTGAAACTGAAATTTTGAACTGCTCAAAAAGGTGAGAAACTTGAACAGTTCCGAATTTTGAAACTTATGAAAGTCCAATACCAGTGATTGGCAACTTTATGAACAACTTGAATTATTGAACTAAAAAATCGAGGTATTTTATTACTCGTAAAACTCGAATTATGATTTTATCCTTTTGAGTCCAGGTCCAAATACTTAACATGAGCCAGAAGTACTGCTGGCTAACTGAGAAAATGGCTACTGTATTAAGGGGTTCTTCTCTTAATGACGTCTGTCCGCTGATGGACGTTTTTCGAAATTTCAGCTTTAAAATGTATTTAACTATAACAAATTTGAAAGTAAGTCCAAGTTTTATTCCTCGCGATATTTATTTTATCGAAAAATGACTAACTTTGAAAACTTAAACTTGTTGTCGGCGCTTAATTTTTCGAAATATCTAACGTTGCTGGGGGATGTCCCCTATTTCAATGCATACATATATAATATAGTGCTTAGTGAACGATGACCATGCCGGTCCTGTACTAACCTATGGTACAGTATGGAAAACGGCCTGTCCTCTATCTTAAGCAACGGACCATGCCTTTTCCTATTTCTAACAATGCAAACTTTTATGAAAATGGCAAATGGATTATTTTCTACTTTTCAGATTTTTCACTATCGAAATGAAAACGCTTTCTGGAACAACTTTTTATGCTCTCTCTAATGAGACTAATTTTAACTCACTCACGCTCCTATTACTATGGATACGGATGAAGAAAATGATAATATAATTTTCCACTACGGACAAAGCACTACTTATGCTGTACTATGCTGATACACATAAAATCTAACCTTTTGATACTTATAAATTCAAACTATATATTTTCACATATGCAATAAATTATGATTTATCCAAAAATATTTTTATTATTTGTATTAACCTTTTACTTTTCGGATTACCGATGAATATCTCTTGGACGGTGATCTCAGCAATAGCGAGTCGTCTGCAATTTTCGGCTTTTCTGCCTTCTTTTCCGAATACGGACTTTTATTTCACTTGATTCCTTTTCTCAAAATTATAAGCTCTTTTAAATTGACCACTATAACTTTTATTTTCTCGAATACGAGCTTTAGTTTCTTTTACTTCTGAACTCTGTTATTTCTCAAATATGAGCTTTGACTTCTTTGTCTTCTTCTTGCTTCTCAGTCCCTAGTAAGGTGATGCTGGAGCGATTTTTCCCTACGTCTTCACTTGGCAGTAGCCTGAGTCGTTCTTGCCTTCGCTCGTCACTCAGTTGCAAAGATACGCACTCATTCAATTCAATATAGGGTCTCGGCTCTGGCTTAGCTTTAAAGCACCAATTCCAACAACCGCCCTTTTACCTTTTACTTTTACTTTTTAAGTTTTCCAAAATGCTCCGCTACTTTGTAGACGGCGTCAACTAACCAGTAGGTTAAATGCAAGAAAATGTTTCCACGCGGTCCCCTATAGTTCACTATAGGAAAATATGGGCCCAAGCGTTTTGGTTACCCCAATGACCGCTATCCTAACTCTAACTAAACTACTTTGAACTATACTATTTTGTTAATTATATTTAACTAATTTTGGGGGGTATATATGTATATATACCCCGCACCTTAATGAAAGGGATTTTATTGCGGGTCCTCGCTAATCCGATTCGGAACGGGTTGAGTATACGGAGACAAGGGGGTTCTCCCGTATCTCAAGACCAAACCCGGGATGATATAAAATTATATGCACCGCTAAATGGAGGAATTATGCAACACAAATTTATAGAGCACTCGCTAAATGATATTATGCGCTTATGGGTGGGGAGGGTAGATGCTTCCCAAACCTATCTACTTATGCGTTCCACTAATACTTAAATATAAATATATGAACTATATATAATTATTATAGAATTATTATATTATGCACAATTATGAATCTCATCGAGGGGAATGCAATCACAACACACAAAATATATTATATAAATGATACGGTTATAAAGGGACTTTAACTTTGCCCTGTATTTATTGAATTTAACGAATACTTTAACTGGGCGAATACGCCAAAATATAGTTTACTTTTAACTGGCCTCGTGGGCAAAATAAAGAATACTTTTACGGGCGAATACGCGAAACAAAATATAAGTTCCAAAAACCTCGTGGGTAAAAAGGCAACTTTTAAATTAATATACTTTTAAATCAAAAGCCACTTCGGGCAACAAATAATAATACTTCTAAAATATAATAAGCCACTCGGGCAACAAATATTAATTCAACAATTAAGCCTCTTGGGCAACCAATATATCATTCACAATTCAAGCCACGTGGGCATCAACAATTAATCCCATTAGGGTATTATAATTTACCTTGTATTTCGCAGTAGCGAGAGTGACAGACGGGGAACTTCCAATAGGGAATTTATATAATCTGGCTCATAGCCGGGTTTCTCTATTAAGAGCAAACAACACAACAATCATTTCTTGCCCGAATACGGGTCAAGCTTTAACACTGGATCCCTAAATTATTTTCGCAATAGCGACTTTTATGAATTCCCTCGTGGGGCAATTCTGGGTCCTTACTTTCTGGGCCTCGTGGCTCCTTATCTTTTCTGCAGTAGCAGCAGCTCCCAGTAGGTTCCAAGCTGGAGACGTCTTTGGATTCAGTGCTTACTCGAGCAGCTCTCAGACCGAACTCCTTTTTTCATGGGATGGTGAATATGAAGATTCGCCAGTCCATGCTTTAACTAACTATCTACTTTTGCATCTCCATGCTCGCCTCTCTGTACCGTGTACAGCCTTATTTTCTCATCATACTTTTTCTACTGACGATAACCATCATGGCAATGGTCATGGTCATGGCTAGGTATGTACGCTGCACATACCTAGACAAGCCGTCTGCGGCTTCATTACCATTTCGCCTTTGGCGATTCTAACATTAATTCTTTCGACGAATACGTCTGTCTGTCCCTCTCGCTGTCACAAAATACATTTACAAACATTTATAAATACATATTATATATAATTTTGTATGTAGTTTTTTGTTCTGCAACATTTTCTCTGTCATTATCTGTACCTACGTCTTGCAGCTTGGACTTCAGTAGAGATATTTGGTTGCGCATAATTATTATTATACGGTAAGGACAGAATTACTCAAGTAATTATTTAAATCAACACATTTTTTAATTTATTAGAGATCACAGCTAAATCTACACGTTTAGAGTACCCTAGTACATTTATAATTTTATCTTGCGTGTTAGTTGAAGGTACTTATCTCTGCAGTCTCTTGAGTTTTCAAAAATCAAGAAACGAATTTTTAGATAATGTTTTAAAAATCATTAAATTCAAACTTTTGAACTTTGGCGGGCAACTGTGGGCGAACGGCGCAAAATGCGATCGAGTTGTTTTAGAGTTAAAGTACACTAAGGTGTAAAGTTCAATTATGCCTACCGGTCTTAAAATCTAGATGTACCATACAGTGTCTTTTTTTTGTCAGTGGGTCACAAAATGCAAAATGTTGTTTGTCCGATTAATTATCATTGGTTAGAAACAATTCCTGTGTATCCAAAAATATGAATCAGTTATAATTCTAGTCACAATTCACATTATTGCATAATGCGATTTTTGAAAGTTAAATTAAAACTTAAGAAAAAGAAACATATTTTATTAGGTATTATTAATTATAGTTTAAACGTTTTTCTGTTTTGCATTGTGCCTGCTCCATAGTTAACATCTGGTGGCAAAATAAGAAATTTCTACGGAATTTTCATTCCAGCCGTTAGCGCTTTTTAAGCAAAACGCAATGAAAAAAAAATCAACTTTTAAAAAACAAAATGCCTAGGATCCTCCTTTCAATAGCAGTTTTGGCGATTCTCCTTTTGCCCAGCTGTAGCACTCTAGCATACAACTGCACAGAGCTCAACGACTGTTTGAACAATGGGACTTGCGTTAACAGCATTAGTGGATGTAGCTGCGCCTGCGCACAAGGTTTCACAGGCAATCGCTGCGAGATCAACACCGATGACTGCGCTGGACACAGTCGTTGTCTGAATGGTGGGACTTGCGTGGACGGAATCAGCAGTTTTACCTGCGCATGCGCAGACGCATTCTCAGGACACAACTGCGAATGTGAGCCTGCTTTTACCCTAAACTATCATTTTAAAGCAATTTTATTTACAGTTTAAAAAGAAAATAGGTACTTTGAAATGCTTACTGTTTGTACATTGGAACTTTCGGTAAATTCTGTGTATGATAATGCAGCACACACTACTCTTACACGTAACACCACAATTTGCCTATTCTTTTAGGAAGGTTAACTGTAGCGTGTACAAGATGATAACCAATGTGCACTGTGTACGTTATTGCATACTGCATGCATTAGCTGCATGCATTATCAAAACACTCGGCCTTGTTGTCCTTTAATTTACTGCCACGATACTAATAGCTTTAGCTTTCTCCTTGTTTGCAGACCCGAACGAGTGTGTCTATCCTAGAACTTGCATGTCGTTGAGCACTTTGAGCAAAGACGCTAAGTGCAAATGCAGAAAAGGCTACGCTCCAGATTCACACGACAGCAGAAGGTGCGAACCTGTGGACAAGAATCTGAACGAAAATGCTACTCTCATTTTTGGAAAAATGAACGAAGGCATTGAACAGTTTTCCCTAAGTCAAGGAACAGTGAGTCATCAGTTTTAGCATTTGCTGTTAACTAGACGACGTGACTGCAAACGACAGAAGCTTTAATTAATGCAATTATTTTTTAACTGTACTCACCATTTCATAGGCTGTTATCTCATTTTAGTACTTTCAAATTGATTAACAGAGACTTTACCAGTACGCTGGTGCGTCATTTGACGCAAACGTGCTCTATGTTATTTCTATGCGCTTAGGCGTCGAAAGCCCATGGCTCATATGTTTCTACTTTTTAAAGAAATAGGAATGGGAAACTCTAAAAATGATTCAAAGTGGTTTATAAATTTTAAATTGTTTTTTGCTCAACTTTACATTGTTATCATTTGTGCACAAGAAACAAGCTACAGCTAAAAAGCAGTACAACAAGAAATATATTTTAAATTCAAATTTTTTTATGTGGAACTTTACAAATTTGGCTTCAACGCAGGTCACTCGAATTCAGAATGATTCATCAGTATTCTTTGCTCTGGACGTGATGCACCGAACAAACACGATGTTTTGGAGTGACATCTACGGAAATATAAACACTGCACCAATCCGCCAAGGAGCTGCAAAGACAGTTGTTCTACGTGATTTAGGATCTGAAATTACAGCTCTGGCAGTAGACTGGGTCTATGGGCACCTGTATTTTGCAGATCGTTTGAGCAATACCATCAGTGTGGCCAATTTGGATGGAAGCATGAAGAAGTATCTCAACTTCATGGTCACTGAGACGTCTGCCATTGTTGTGGATCCATTGAGTGGGTGAGTTGAAGGAGACTCTGAAACATTCCAGCGATGCATGCTTTGTGAAGGACGAATTGAAAATTAGACTCACATTTATAGTTACGCAACTTGTCGTGTCAAATACTAATTAGAATTTAATTAAACTGGGCGATACTTCAGGTGGATGTACTGGGCGGATTTGCTTGCCCAAAATGTTGGACGAGCTGCAATGGATGGATCTCAAGGGGAAGTTCTTGCAAATACAGAACCTAAACAACCAAATGGCCTTGCGCTGGACATGCCGCAGAATCGACTTTACTGGACAACAAATAGGTTTTTTCTTCCTGGCTCAATACACTCAATGAATGTGGATGGATCAGACCAAAAAATAGTTTTTCAAGCAACGCCACCAACTTTTCCAATCGGTTGCTTCGAGTCTATCACAACCTTCGGGGATTTTGTGTACTTTAGAGAGCACCACACAAAATCTGTCTACAGAACCAACAAATGCGGCGGCGTAGAAGCGACTGCATTTTATTCAACTCCTAATCCAGTAACGATAACACGATCTCTAACTTTTTTCAGTTTTTTAAACAATTTTTTATTTCTGTAATTGAATATTTACGGTTTTTTTTAATTCGAATTCAAAATGCCTCGTTTAATTGCAATTACTTCAATATATGAATGTTTAGTTTAATGCTCAGATGACTATTGAAGTGCACCACTTTTCCAAGCAGCCAGCGGGCGTCAATTATTGTAAAAACCGGATCAGTGGACAGTGCTCTCATCTCTGCTTCCGGCTTCCGGCAACAGGAAACTATACCGTGGCCACTAAATGCGCTTGTCCGGATGAACTTACACTTTCTTCTGACCAACGCACATGCACGTAGACCACTTTTCTGTACTTTCACTTTGAAACAATCTCACCTAATGGTGTGGTATACACATTTATAGTTTAGTTTAATAAAATTAAAACATATTCGTCTAATTATTCTTTCGTTTGCAGTTTCAGTAGCCCGGTGTGCGATAGTGTGGTTACACTTGAATTTTAGAAATCAAAAATTATTCCTTGATTACTTGTTAAACGTTTTGTGATTGTTGAAATTAGGATAAAACGTGTGCATTATTGAATCACGAAAATTATATTTAACTAGATTATAAAAAATAATGCAATTTTTGACATTTTTGTGAAGGCTACGCTCCAGATCCACACGGCGGCAGAAGGTGCGGACCTGTGAACAAGAATCTGAATGAAAATGCTACTCTTATTTTTGGAAGCATTGGCGGCGGTGGGGGCATTGAACAGTTTTCCTTAAGTCAACAAACGGTCAGTCATCAATTTTAGCATTTGCTGTGTAATAGATCACGTGATTGCAAGTGGCAGCAGTGTCATATAATTCAAATATTTTCTACTTGTTCTCACCAGTGCATCAGCTGTTATCTAAATTCCAAGCTTTTAAATCCATCACATAATTTATTTTTAACTTAAAAAAAAGAAACCTCACTTGTAAGCGGGTGCACTATTTGACACAACTATGTCTTATGCTCTTGTATTGCCCTTTAGGTGTCACATTACTGCTAGTATATTAAACAGGTTAACTATTTATGCTAAGTTGCATGGTCCGGCTTTTTATAAGCCCCAAATGAAACATTCTAAAAACGAATTAAAATTTAGTTGCTTGAATTTTGAAATGATTTGGTAATATATACTTTATTTTTATGTGTGTGCACAAAACCAGCTGAAGCTTAAAAGTAAGAAGTTAGAATCAGATTATCTCAGGATTTAAATAGCATCTGGGTGGCAACATTATCTTGAAACAGCGCATGAAAATAAAACAGTTAGTGAGTGTAACTAACATTTTTTGAATTGCGACCAAAAATATTTCATGCTTCGCCAGTCCATTGCAGCAAAACACATGATAATACTCAGCGATTTCAGTTCAAAGTATTTTTCGTCATTATTATGCAAGTTTGGTGTAGGCGATACCTAAAGAGCAAGAAAACATTTTGAAATCCAAATTTGATTCCTGTGAAACATTTCCAATTTGCTACAACGCAGGTCACCCGAATTCAGAATCATTCAACAATTAGTAACGCTCTGGACGTGACGTACCAAACCAACACGATGTTTTGGAGCGACAAGGACGGAAATATAAACACTGCATCAATCCGCCAAGGAACTGCAAAGACAGTTGTTCTAAGTGACTCGGGGTCTTCTTTTTCATCTCTGGCAGTCGACTGGGTCTACAAGCACCTGTATTTTGGAGATAGTAAAAGAAATACGATTAGTGTAGCCAATTTGGACGGAAGCATGAGAAAAGTTCTGTTCACCACTCGAGACACGAATGCAATTGTTGTGGATCCATTGAGTGGGTAAGTTAAAAAAAGAAAAAATAATTACTTTGCATATTTTCTGAGGGACGCATTGAAACTTAATTTTATTTACGCAACTTTCAATGTACGCTACTAATTTTAAATTAATTTGCCTAGGCGATACCTAAGGTGGATTTATTGGGCGGACGGTAAAGCTAAAAATATTGAGCGAGCTGCATTGGACGGATCTCAACGGAAAGTTCTTGCGAGTACAAAGCCTAAATCTCCACACGGCCTAGCGCTTGACAAGACGCATAATCGACTTTACTGGACAACATCCTATTTAATAAACTCAATGAATGTCGACGGATCAGAACGAAAACTAGTTTTTCGAGTAGCGCGACCAACGTTTTCACACACTCAGTTCTGGTCCATCACAACCTTCGGGGATTTCGTGTACTGGAAAGACATCATCACAGCATCTGTCTACAGAACAAACAAATGCGGCGGCGGAGGAGCGACTAAAATACCTTACACTGCTAATGAAGTAACGATACAGCAATTTTTTTTGGTTTTTAAACATGTTTTATTTATTTATATCAATGTTTACAATATTCCTTTTTCTGTTTATTTAAATTCAAAATACTTTGTTTAATTGCATTTGCCTTACTTTTCTAATCTCTAGAAAGATAGATTGATGACTCTTAAAGTGTATCACTTTTCTAAGCAGCCTGAAGGCTTCAATTATTGTGAAAACCGGATCGGTGGACAGTGCTCCCATCTCTGCTTCCGGATTCCGTCAACAGGAAATCAGACCGTTGCCACTACATGCGCTTGTCCGGATGAACTTATACTTGCTTCTGACCAACGCACGTGCACGTAGACCAGGGGTCTTCTGTTTGACTTTGAAACAATCGTATTTAATTGTCTGGCTCATCCGTAGTTTCACCTCCTGATGGAATAAAAGTTTTATCTAATTTTCTAGTTTGGAGTTTCAGTAGCCGTAAATGGGATGGTGGGCCTACACTTAAAGTTTTAGTTTGTGAAATTAATGTTTCTTGAGGTTTTAAAAGAAGAAAAATTAATGATGTAAGGTTATTTCAGGTAAGTTCACGCTACATAAACGTTAAAAATTAAGTATGTAAGTAAAATATTTATTAAATGTAGATGCATGCCTGAAACGTGTAAAAAAAGTTTAAGTTTTCATTTTTTTTTCAAATTTTCATACAATTTTTATGCGCTTTTAAACTGATACGTAAAACAACGTTTTTTTTTAACAACAAAATAAATAAATTTTGCTTCAGAGTTTGGGGTTGGCAGGTAATAAGGTCTTCAAAATATTCACACTTGTAGTACACTATGACTGCCCCGTTATTCGCAATTCAAAAGCTTGTAACTGTAGATAATAAAACGTGTAATTTACCACGTCAGCCTCTATTTTTAACGTCTTTTAATTTCTAAAGAAAACGTGCATACATTATACAGTACATCTTGGTGGGCGGGGGAGGGGGGATGCTGCTTAAAAGTCCATCTGCCTTTCCTTTTCGACGACGGTACATACAAAAATAGGAGAGCGGGGTAGGGGCTTACAATTTTCGATTTGTGTACCATTTTGTTCATGCAATCTTACATGTAAAAGATGTAAAATGTATTTTGTACTTATGGTGATGACAAGACCGTATTTAAAATAGTTAAATATGTATAATTATGCTTATGATTGAGCGCACATTTGTCAATATTATCAATCTTCACTAGTCAATGAGCGCGACACAAAGGAAAAATAGAAGAGCATCACTGTTGTCAATGGAGTTTAACCAGACTAGCAAAACAAGTTCGCAATTCCAGGAATTCACGTCACATGTAGCATTCTCATTCGCTTCTGATTTTAATAGTTAAACGTTTTAGTTTCGTATGTGTTTGTGATGTATCTGGAAAGAAGAGTCAAATTCGGCCTATGTCATACGATTACGATCTTTGCCTGCAATCACGAAATTGAAAAAAGGCAACGTTTAGAAAGCAGTGGAATTCTTTGTTTACAATTTGGGTCTACCTTTTCTGCTTGCGAGATTTCAGAAATTCAAAAATTTCTAATTGCGTACATTGAACAGGTGCGAAATATTTAATTCGCATACTTTTAAACAGATAAGCAAGTTGTTCTGCCTATAATTATTCTTTTTTAGAAAGCAAAGCGCTCTGGTTACACGATGTTTGACATAAATTGCAAAACTCTCCATTTACTATTATTTTGAAGGTGCAAAATTATTAATTTGCATTATTATAAACTTTGCAATGTTTATCGTGTGCGAAATAACTAAAAGCTCAAAATATTTTATTTTAACATTTTTTAAAATGTCACAATAGTTCATTTCCATTATTTTGATGAGTGAAATTTTTTGAATTTAATTTTTTTATTTGTCTAAACATCTTTTTATATCGCTTTGAATAGCGCATTATTTAATAAGCATATTAAAAAAGAATTTTACAATATTAAAACATCTTGTTAGATGCATACAAACACCTCCATAGATAATTACGGCATTTTAATCCTAAATGAAAACAAAAAAGGTTTTTAATACTTCATGTATGTGTTACATCGCTGATCGTACACGACTGTTGTGACTGCTTCTGCACAAACTTGTTTGCCTGAAGGATTTAAATCACTAATGTGACTTACTTACCATCACAATAATTTGCATCTACATAGCTGTGCTTTCTAGTGCAAGTGATGCTTCGCCTTGGTGACGTAAAGCCAAGTTCCTGGAATTCATCAAGTTTATGGTTCAACACCCTTGAATCTGGTTTAGTTTCATTTCTTTACCTAAATAAATATTCAATCTCACAAATGCGAATAAACGTACGCATTTATTTATTTATATTGGCGTTTACCAAGTAAATCAACACGATCCTGTTTGTGTTATTCCAATGAACAGTACAATTCAATATTTACATATTCGACTGCTGCCTTTAACTTCCAAAATAAATGTCACATTCACCTTTAAAATCCTCAAGACAAGAGCTTCAGCTTATCACTTGACTCTAAAAGTTGTAGGAAGAAGAACATCATCCCATTTAAAATTTTGATATTGGCATTTTTGTCTTTATTTTTTTAATCTGTCTTGTGGCTTCGACTGCAGTAAAGAGATTTAGTTGCCCATCATCTGTACGACGAAGACAGAATTATTTATTATACTTAATTAAATAACGATTTTAATTTAATTTGAAGCCGAATATACAAGTTTGAGGTAACGTACTACATTTATTATTTTTTTCTCAAGTGTTATTTTATAGTACTTATTTTGGCAGTCTGGCAAAGTTGGAGCTTCAAAAATTGGTATATTAGTTTTTTGAATACATTTAAATATGCATTAGTTAAAAACCCTTGTATAGTGATAATTGTGTTACATTTCGATTTGTGTTTACGTTTTTAATTAATTTAATTTCGATAATTACGTCAGGAAATTCATGTTTTTTATTTTTTTGTAACTCCTATTTTCCATGAATATGGTTTTCAATAATTCATTTTTAATGTACCAAAATTGCTTTACTTTAACGTAGGTCGCGTATACAACGCCTGGTGTAAACCTTGCAGTTTCAATACCACCCAGGTAGTTGTATTGGAGCATTTTATTATTTGATAATCTTTACTTTTTAATGAAAAACTTTCTAGCAAATACATTCCAAGTGAGCAAACTGGACGCTATGTTGTTAATGTTAGCCGTTGAAATTCAATTATCAAGGTGCCTATTTAGGAAATCAGTCCGGAGTGCAGTACTTATTAGTAATGCGCTGTCCAACAACGTCTCAACATAGCAAAACAGTTATTTTAATGTTAAATATTTTTTTTTTTCAAAATCGGTTGAAGTGAAGCGTAAACTGGAATACTGTCTATTTGCATCTGTAGAAGCAATAAGTTCTTTGCAGAATACAGCAAAAAAAAAGTAATTTTGTCAGTGTTAATTAATAAAGGGCGTAAAGTTTGTTTTTTAATACTGATAGTAAAACCTTATTTAAAAACATACTACACTCAGCGATCGCGCTTGCTTCCTTACCTTGTGTCAAAATATTCATTTAACAATTCCACAGTCAAAATTATGAAATCGCTGTCATTATCTGAGAATGCAAAAGGGAAAGTTGAGTGCAAGAAATTTTTTTTATCAGTTCACTTTTTTTAATTGTTTTTTTTTAATCCATTCTGAATTTTCACGCAAAAATCTTATAAAGCCGTAGTAACCATCACATCGTAGTAGACAAAAATATTTATGCATACAATCTGCTAAAAAAAATTACACAATTAATCTTAGAGAACTTAAAAAGGTGTGTTGATAGAGATACAACAATCTCTTACAGGAGAATTTTTTAGGTTTAACGTTTAACACAACAAGCTTTTGTAAACTGTGGTTAAAATTATGACAAAATGAATTATCAATGTATTATTGTTTTTACTATTAAAAATATTTTCTTGTTGAGTAATAGTATTGTTAATTTTTTTTGTTTGCATCATGAGAAAATAATATCAATGTTACTAATTGCTGATTGATTAATGGTGATGGTCAGAGCCTCGTTTAAAAAAAAAAGACTACGTGCCAAAATCATAAAAAATCCGGCGCTTCGCGCCGGATTTGTCGACCGTGGGCGGGCCCGAAGTAGATGCTGAGCTTCAACAAAGGCGCAAGACAATTTATGTTACGCTTGAAGGTGGTATAAGATTTATGGAAGCTCCCCTACAATCAATAAGACATACGAATGTGCGTAGCATGTAGTTAAATATATCTGAAAGTTTTTTATAAATTACACCATTCACAAATGACGTCATTTATGAAGGCTTCCTTACCATCAATAAGCCATATAGCATCACGTGGCATGTAGTTAAAAAACGCTGGAATATTTTTGAGAATTGCATGATTAACAAATAACGTCATTTATGGATCCTCCCCTATAATCAATAAAATATATACGAATGCACGTGGCAAGCAGTTAAAAATAAGTAGGAAAATATTTTGATGTCAACAGTGGGGGTCTTAAAAACTATAATATTTGAATGACGTCATTATGGACAATCCCTGAATATCGATATCACATATAGTTACGTCCGTGACATGTTGTTAAATTAGGATGGAAACAAGTGTAAAGTTAGGACTGGGGATACTAGAAACTATGGTATTAGAACGATGTCATTATGGACGATTCCTGACTATCTATAACTCATATAGGTAAGTCCATATATCTACCTGTAAATATCTGAACAATGATGTATGGGCTGCGGCTAAATCGACAAAATGAATAAATTATTATTATTATTATTATTATTATATAGGTAAGTCCGTGACATGTAGTCAATATAGGATGAAAAAACATTTAAAATTGGTACTGGAGGTTCTAAAAACTATTAAATTTAAAGTACGTCATTATGTACGATCCCTCGATATCTATAACACTGAAGGACGTCATTATGTGCTTAGCATCTACAAATGGTTAAATAATTAAAAGGGAGGGGGAAGGGGGCACCTACAATTATGATATTTTTGAAAGACGTCATTAACGGACGTTCCCTCACAATTTATAAGGAAAAATTTCAGAGTTGCTCAATGCAAATACTAATTGTGGAAAAACGATTAGTGTGATCTGAATTAAAAAATATCTATAACTAATATAAGTTAGTTCAATGCATGTATGATAAAATAGGCTGAAAAAAATATTAATGGTGGAGGACGTCGTTGATGGACGATCCGTCACCATCTACACCTCATTTTTACAACTGGTGATATCATTCAAATGGGTACGTGCATATGAAAATTCACCGTTTGCATTATGTTTAACATCAGTGGAAATGGGTGGGTGGGTCAGAAACTTAAGATAGCATCATTTGTGAACGCTCCTTAACATTCAATTTCGTATGGTATTTATACACACGGAATGGAATGCTAAGAGTGAGAAGCGTAGGCCGATCGTACCTGGGTACGTTTGTTCAGTGGTAGGTATGTATAGTAGCGACAACCGAAAGAGAAGGCTGGCAAGGATAAATTTTACATGCAAACAATGGCAGCTTTATCTTTGCCAGCCGCCTCTTTCAGTTGCCTCAGCTATTTGGTTCAGCCGTTTTTAGCCTCTCCAATTTACAAATTTCTGACATAGGTCCAGTAATCAATTTATTGTGGATAACTGGTTAGACTAATTACAACTAAAAAACAATACAGACCTGCCCAGTCGCATTTCTGGTCGTATACTATTTTTTTTATGAAACTCGGTTGTAACCTGTGACCTGTAGTGTACGGCCAACGGACGGACGGACGGACGGACGGACGGACATGACCATTACAATAGATGCTTAAGCTCAGCATCTAAAAAAGGCAACTTTTTTCATCGAAAAGGGCACCTTTTTCCAAAAGGCGTACGCAGGCCTAGGGCAGGCAGGCCTATGCCCAGCCAAAAAGATTGTAAAAAATATTTTTTTATTAGGAAGAGTAAGAAAAACTATTACGTAATTAAAAAATGGATTTACCTGCTAAAATAACACGGTTTTGTACTTATTTTTTATTTAAATAAACAACTTTAAAGCTAAAATAATGCACTAACAGCTTTAGCTTTTAAAAATATTATTAGTTTTAATGGTAATTAAAAAAATTACAACTTAAAAAAATGGCATAACACTATTTCTTGAACAAAAACATGATTGCGTATACGTGTATTTTGTTAAAATATTTCAAGAAATCATATCGGCTCTATACATTACCGATTTTCTAAGGGAAATAGAAAGAAACTTACTAAACAAAATTGAAAAAGGATTTTTCAAATATCTTTTAAGTGTAAGAATTTTCTTGTTAGCTATTTTATTAAAAAAGCCAATTTGTGCTGGTAGTAAATATCATAACAGGTCAAGCAGGCACTGGCAGTAAAAACAAAAAGTCTTTTCTCCGAGATTCCTGTCGCTAACAAAGGATGCTAGCTGAAATTTTTCTACAGTATGTGCTAGGGAAACAAATGTGGTGAATGCGAACAAAACGCGTGCGATGTTACAGTATTAGCTGAGGAATGTTTTGCAGTGTCCCTGGGTACACTAAAAACGTTTTGTGTCCTTCTGTTTGCTAATCTATTGTACATGACGTCCTCATGTACGCCAGGGAAATCGAAAATGCTTGTAGTATCTTAAGTAGGCTCAAAAAACAATTTATCAAACGCTTTTGATGTCCTTGTGTATGCCAAGGAAACTTTTCTTATGTACTCTTGTATATAAAGAAAACGCTTGTGATATCCTTGTTCATGCCAACAAAATGTGTGTGATGTCGTTTTGTGCATGCCAAAAAAATGTAAGTAGTGCCATTGTGATTGCCAAAGTAACCTCTGTGGTGTCCTTGTGTATTCCAAAGAGGCATTTGAGATGTCATTGTATATGCCAAGATAACGTTTGCGGTTTCCTTGTGTTTGGCAAAATAACCTCTATAGAGTCCTTCAGTATTCCCTAAAACGTTTTAATGTCCTTGTGTATTCCCAGAAAACGTTTGTGATGTCCTCGGGTATTGTAACAAAAATTTTGTGATGTCATTGTGTATTTAAAAAACACGTTTGTGATGTCCTTGTGTTTTCCAAAAAATATATGCATGAAGTCTTTGTGTATTCCAAAGCAACGTTTGTGATGTCATTGTGTATTCTAAGGAAACATTTGTTATGTCCTTGCGTATTCCAAGGAAATGTTAGTCATGTCCATGTGTATTCGTATTGTAATTATATATATGAGAAATTTTCACGTGACGTCATTTGCGCGTCACCCCTGGCCTGCTAATTAAATGTAAATGATATAGCAGCCAGGGGAGAGAGGGTTTTCTAAAAGAAATTTTCACGTGACGTTATTTGCGCGTCACCCCTAGCCTGCAAACCTAATAGTAATGCTAAAACAGCTGGGTGTTGGTCTGTAGAAGAAATTTTTCACGTGACGTCATTTGCGCGTCACCCTTGGTCTGCTTAGCAAATGTAAATGCAATAGCAGCTGGGTGGGGGCGTTTTCCAGGTTCACGTGAAAATTTCTTTTACAACCTCCCCCCTTCCTAGCTGTTATCGCATTAACATAAGGTAAGAAGCAAAGGGGTGTTGCGCAAATGACGTCACGTGAAAACTTATGTTAGACAGCTCCACCCAGCTGCTTTTGCATTCACATTAGGTAAGCAGGTTAGGGGTGACGCGCAAATGACGTCAGGCAAAAATTTCTTGTAAACGCCCCCACCCAGCTGCTATTGCATTCACATTTGCTGAGCAGGCCAAGTGGTGACGCGCAAATGACGTCACGTGAAAATTTCTTCTAGACACCCCCACCCAGCTGTTCTCGCATCAACATTAGGTAAGCAGGCTAGGGGTGACGCGCAAATAGCTTCACGTGAAAATTTCTTCTAGACACCCCCACCCAGCTGTTATCGCATTAACATTAGAACAGCAGGCTAAAGGGGGCGCGCAAATGACGTCACGTAAAAATTCATGTTAGACAGCCTCACCTTTTTGATTTTGCATGTACATTAGGTAAGCAGGTTAGGGGTGACGCGCAAATGACGTCAGGCAAAAATTTCTTTTAAACGCCCCCACCCAGCTGCTATTGCATTCACATTTGCTAAGCAGGCCAAGGGTGACGCGCAAATGACGTCACGTGAAAATTTGTTCTTGACATCCCCACCCAGCTGTTATCGCATTCACATTAGGTAAGCAGGTTAGGGGTGACGCGCGAATGACGTAACGTGAAAATTTATGTCAGACAGCCCACCCAGCTGCTTTCACATTACCATTAGGTAAACAGGCTAAGGGGTGACGCGCGAATGACGTCACGTGAAAATTTATGTTAGGCAGCCCCACTTAGCTGCTGTTGCATTAAAATTAGGTAACCAGGCTAAGGGTGACCGCGCAAATGAAGTCACGTGAAAATTTATGTTCGACAGCCCCACGCAGCTGCTGTTGCATTAAAATAAGGTAACTAGGCTAGGGGTGACGCGCAAATGACGTCACGTAAAAATTTATGTTAGACAGTCCTACCCAGCTGCTATCGCATTAACATTAGGTGAGCAGGCTAGGGGTGACGCGCAAAGGACGTCACGTGAAAATTTCTTTTAGACAGCCCCACTAAGCTGCTATTGCATTTACATAATGTACTTGCTTACATAATGTAAGCAGGTTAGAGGTGACGCGGAACTGACGTCTATCAAAAATTTCTTGTAGACACTCCCCACTCAGTTGGAATCGCATTAACCACCCTAACCTGCTTACCTAATGTGAATGCGATAACAGCTGGGTTGGGGTGTGTAGAAGAAATTTATACGTGACGTCATTTATGCGTCACCTCTAGCCTGCTTACTTAATGTAAATGCAATAGCAGCTGGGTGGGGGTGTCTGAAAGAGATATTAAGCTGACGTCATTCGCCCGTCACCCCTAACCTGCTTACCTAATGTACATGCAAAATCAGCTGGGTGAGGCTGTCTTACATAAATTTTCACGTGACGTCATTGAGCGTCACCCCTAGCCTGCTTACCTAATGTAATGCGATAACAGCTGGGTGGGGGTGTCTAGAAGAAATTTTCACGTGACGTCATTTGCGCGTCACCCCTAGCCTGCTTACCTTATGTAAATGCGATAGCAGCTGGGGAGGGGGGTGCCCAAAAAAATTTTTCACGTGAACCTGGCTGGAAATTGTGCTATGTATTTCGTTTCATAGCTGGGCATATGTCTTGCGCTCAGCTATGGTTATCGCTACCCCCGTTTTTATGGTGCTTACTTCTAAATTTCTTGACCTTGGTCAGTTCAACATTTAATTGGTAAGCAATGGTCAGTTCGATTACAGTGAAAAAACAATACAGACCTGCCGGCTCGCATTTGTGATTGTTTCAAAAAAGTTCGAAGACAATAGTGTAAACGGTTTGACCTGTAGCGTGGGGCCAACAGACGGACAGACGGACGGACGGACAGACGGACATGACCATTTCATTAGATGCTTATGAGCTAAAGTTCAGCATCTAAAAATGGAACTAGCTGCACTTTTTGAAAGTATGTGTAAATAGAACCATTTGCGCTCTTATGAGGTGGATATCACAATTTTAACCTATACAATGTAGATATTATGATTTCATGCGCATCAGTGATGTACGTATAGCATTTCAGAAATTAAAGGAATATGTAGTTGGATTTTGCTACATAATATTGTAGATATCACATTTTGTAGTTTATAAGTAGGTACAGAAAATGGATTTCGGAATTTAGATTTTCTTTACAAAATTTTAAAAATAATTTGTATGTGTTCTTAATTCGGATTGATTCTTCAACCCAGTAATTCTGCTAATATCCAAGCTCATTACATACAAGATTACTAGTAATGTAAAAAATCATTTGTGTAGGGCGGTAGTAATGCGATTATTGTTTGAGTCACGTCATTTATGGACCATACCTGTGTTAATGTGATAACGTGTGGGTAGGTTCATTTTGAAGGACAATTTACTTGACATCAATCTTTCTTGCTGAACCCCTAACCGTCAAGCAAATGTTATTGAAATAACAGGCAGGTAGGTGGATTTTACAGAATCTTGCGTATAGAACATAAAAATTTTGTTCTCAGAAATCTATGATTCACCGCAAAAGTTGTAATAGTCGTTTTAAAGTGAGATATTAATAAATAAATATGTAATTATGCTTTTTAGATGCTGAGCATCTATTAGGAATGGCTCTGTCCGTCTGTCTGTCTGTCGATATGTTTTTTGTCATGCTCCACAGGTCACAGTTTTTAACCTAAATTGTTCAAATAAATTTTGAAAGATAGTTATTAAGATGGAATAGAACCCTATTGTTTTTGGAATCCAACGGATTTACCAATTTTTCACAATTAATGATTCAATGGACCAAATTTTGAGAAATGAAATGAATGCCTGGAAAAACCAGTGACTGGCGACTTTACATGCATTTTAATACTTGCCGCTGAAGTTAAGTAGGTAGGTACATGCTCCGCACGTTCCATATACCTGACATTCAGTGGATATTCGTACCATAGAAAACTTCCGATTAACATAGGATATTACTAGTAGGAATGCAGGGATTGTCCATAAATTACGTCGAACAAACTATACAATTTTAGAGACCCCCACAGTTATAAGTTCAAAAATTAGCCAAAAATATATCCTTAGCATAGAATTTAACAAGAATGCATGCAGGGATCGCCCATAAATTACGTCATACAAATTTTACCGTATTAGGGATCCCTACTGTCAAAAGTTCAAAAATTAGGTTGACATATATATTCAGAATAGGATACTACTAGTATGCCTGACTGTATTTTTCAAGCGTAGTGATCGTATATAAATTGTTTCATGCAAATTGTACTATTTTCAAGACCCCCACTGTCATAAGTTCAGAAACTAGGTTGACATATATTTTCAACATAGTATTTTACTAGTATGCCTGCAGGGATCGTCCATCGATCACGTCATTCAAATTTTACCATTTTAGAGATTCCTATGCCATGAGTTCCAAAATTAAGTAAACACATATCCTTAACATTGTATTTTTTAAGCGTACGCACAAGGATTGTCTATGAATTATGTCATGCAAATTTTAGTATTGTAGGGACCACCGCTGTCATATTTTTAGAAATTAGATTGACATATCTTTATCATAGGATTTTTAATATAGCAACTTATCATCGCCCAACTAATTATATTAACTGATTCTAACGATGGCATTATTTGTGAGCGATCCAATAAAGTAGTATGTGCTGCTTTCAGCTCTTGCAGTGCAGATTGTTTATTATTAGATTAACGAATGAGAATTTAGAATGTGGAATTATTTCATTAGTAGTCAATTCAAACTGACAAACGTTACTGCTTATGATGCCATCAAGCAAGGGCTTCAGCTATTTTTTAGTTTTTATATATTTGTTCTATTTTATTCAAACGAATTTTAATGTCATGAGGTATTGTAAAATTCATATGCGAATTTCTTTTGTACTGACACTTTTCGTATCAGCACCACTCGTACTCAACCACCTTGTACCTGTGCTACTTTCACTAGGCCCACAATAATCAGTAAAACTTGTACCAGCACCATCGTGGCGGCGCTAATTTCAAAGACCTAAATCTTACCATAATGGCTTTTACTGTTCCCAATCGATACAGGGCAACTTCTACTTAGGTAATATTACCTTTCACATGCACCTTTACTAAAACCGATCCAACTTGTAGCGGCACCATTCGTAGCTTGCCTACTCTTGTCATCATCGATCGTACCTAGCCCAATCTAGCTATTAGAACCAAAAATACTCAAAATGGCTGCACATGCACATGTACCTGACCCACTGTCACCAGCAAAGGTCGTATTTTCTTACCTTCCTTGTTGGCATCGGCGCTAAATGTTAGGTTTAGGTTTGCCTTTCGACGAAAAACATGCTTTTCAGTGATAAAGTCACTCGCTATAAGCTCAGCATCTACTTCGGGCCCACGGTGGACAAATGCTGCGCGAAGCGCCGGATTTTTTCTCTGAAACAGGTTGTTTGTGTCAAGGAAAATACATTGCAATTGTATTTAGCCCCGCGTGTTTAATAGTTGTATTGACAAGTTTAGCATACGAATTTCTTTTAACGTTAAAAAAGCAGTTGCTCTGATAATAAAACATGTATTTTTTGTGCTTAAAACTAATATGATGTTTGTTAGGGAAAGTGCTTAATTAATCCTAATATTTGTTGTTGCAATTTTATTGGCCTGGAAAGAAAGTGGTAAACCCTTTGACAATTTTAGTCTAATAATATATTAGTTTAGCAAACTGCATGCTGTAATTTTCTTTTCCTCTTACAAGCAGGATGTTGAGAAAATACTGAATTTATTTATTAATAATGCATTTTATTCTAATCGAGGTAAAGGAAATATTCAAAATATAACCAGGTTTGACGTACAAAGTAATTTTTTAACGTTAAACATGAACTAACTTATCGTTAGATAATTATATCGTGCGTAAAGACCTAAAATGACCCATATTAAATTTAAACTACAACTAGTATGACTTAAGAGTTTTTCAAAAGTGCAAAATTTTCTATTTACATATTTTTAAAAATTGTAAAATTTTCTAATTTTATGTTTTAGAAAAGGTGCAAAATGTTCTATTTCCATGCTTTTGAAAAGGTTTACAATGTTCGAACCCTGCTTTTTTGGAAAAAGTGCAAATGGTTTAATTCACAAGATTTTTAAAATGTGCAAAATGTTCTATTTACATGATTTTGAAAATGTGTCAAATGTTCTATTTATATGTTTTTGAAAAGTAAAAAATATTGCATTTCTCTGTTTTCGAAAAGTAGGAAATATTTTAGCTACATGTTCTTGTGAAGTGTAAAATGTGATATTTAAATGTTTTTTTAAATTGCAAAATAATCTAATTATGTAAATGCCTTTACTACATGTTTCAATATCAGTGTAGATAGTGGAAATTGCTTTTAGCTACAAATGGATTTTAGTCATTTTGGTTCTTCACAGACGATATAACGTTTTTTCTTTGTGGTTTTTTATTATTTTGTGCTTTTTCTGTTTGTGAAGGAAAAATATAATTACAGGTAATAGCTACTGCATAAATAATGCAGTTAAATGAGCAATTTTTAATATGATTTCTGTTGACAAGTTAAGACTTAAAATAAAACTTAGCCTTTAAAATGCGGTTTTATTGAAATGTAAAAAAACATGTTTTTGATTGCCTCCAAAAGGCAGGATGTTATTTAAGAAAAGTAAAGTAATTAAATTGTAATTACTGCATTCGCAATTAGTTTTATAGTAATTTTTGAATAACAGGATGTTATTTAGCAATAAATATTTTTGCAACTTGTGGTCAACTGTCACTGGCACTATTGTTTGATGAACTCAAACCTCATTTAATTAGTAACACATCGTTATTTTTTTTTCTATATAGCTTTAGAAGGAAATATTTAAATTATATAAAGGCTTTACACAACCAAAATATTTAATTCGTGTTCTGAACCATACAAAAGTCTACTATGAAAATTGATTTATCAAATACAGTTTTTCAATTCTTTTTTTTTCCTTTCTTTGTCAAATCCTTTGTGAAGAGCCTAGTTTTGAACAGTGAGTCTGACAAATACTTTTAATAATCATAGTCCAATAGAAAAAGAAAGCATGTTACTATTTTATTTTCCAAAAAAGTTGAAAATGTTTACATATTTAAAAATAAAATCAAAAAGAACATAATAATTCAGGTTTTAAATTTTTATGAATAACAATAATTATTGTAATTATCTTATTTTTGGTCTCACAGTTTGGACTACCGTACATTCATCACGTAATGATGGGTACTAGAAAATTTGTTTTTGCTGGGATTTTCATGGCATTTTTTGTGTCCATTTTATTAAATTCTGTGCATTCACAAACTCAAATTACTGTCTATGAGCACAGTGAATTCAATGGGGGACGCGTCACGTTGTCGTTGGAGCGAGGGAGATGCCATAACTTCCACGGTGGCCAGAATGACTGGATTTCTTCAGTCAATACAAATTCCTATTGTGTCCGAGCTTATGAGCATCGCGACTGTGGCGGAGAGTTCATACGTCTTTCTCCTGGGCACCCTTGTAACAATCATCTTAGTGGCTGTGGTTGGAATGACATCATCAGTTCCATAAGGACATGTTAAAAGTCGCAGGTGGGGAATCACAACATCAATACATACACATCAGTATTATTGTTTTCATGTCAATTTAGACTTTTTAATGTTATTATGCACAATAATTTAGCAGTATTCAGCACCTATTTACTTTTAAAATCAACATGGAAAAAAAAATCTGCAATGTGATCTGCATAAAAAATCTTTTTAAATATAATAAGTGAAACAATTTATTGACAATAAAAGTTAACTTACATTGGCAAATATTTGCTCATATTTTTTTGCATTCAAAACGTTCCATCCTACTGCATTTTTTAGCGTCATACCTATACAACCACTTTTTTGTAAAAAGTGCAAAATATTCTATTTTGCTAATTATCATACTTTAATAACATAATTTTTAAAACGTGCAAATTATGCAAAAATGCAAATTCGGATTATCAAATTACCATGCTCCATTAAAGACATTTTTCGTTTAAGTGAAATATCCGCAACGCTCTACATGTAGTAGGACATTTGATGTTATAATAAATATAACTGATATTCTTGACTAGATGGACTGGTAATAAATATGCATCAAAAAAGCCTAAAAGCATAATAAGGTATAACACTGCCATAAAAAATGGCACATAAATAATCTGGGAATTTTGACATTGACAATGGTCTCTTATCTTTATCATGGGCATAAAATGAGGGACGAATACATTCCGTATTAGCATCTTGGCGTTTGCTTCTTGATCTCTTTGTGATATTCTTTGTTTAAGTTAGATTTAGATTTACATATGTTTGAAAAATAAATGATCGCGAAAATATTGCCAGGAATGTTGCCGACAGTTCTTTTTTGCTAATTTTAATTATTAGGGTATGATATTAAACATTGCGTAGATTGCAAATATGTGTGCTAATGTTCTTTAAACTTTTGTTTCATAAATGTTTAGATTTGGAATTTAAAAAAAATATTCAACAAATGCCGTATTTTTTTCTTGATGAGTTTTTTTAATCTATTTAAGTTATACTATTTCAAATGTTGCTGTGATTTGAAAATTGTTTATATCTTTAAATCGAAAACAAACTATTGCTGATGCATTACACTAGTTACCATTTCAACAACAAAAGCATAAAAAAATCGAAAATCTTAACTTGACATATTAGCAGTAATAGCAATGAATAAAACATACGACAATGAGTCAATGGTATGTTCAACTGCAGAGAGACTTACTGGTTATAATTATGCACGAAAGAGACTTAAGCATAGGCTTAATACTAATCAAACGGCCCAATCCACGAAGCTACACAAACTAATATAATGTAATCCACAAACTTTACCACGCTATAGTAACAAAAGCCATAAATTCATAACTCCCGCCAGACGGCGGCCAAGCCGGGCCACACCGGTTTCAGCTCCCATTTTTGGTTTGTTTTTAGATGCTGAGCAAGCATCTAATGAAATGGTCATGTCCGTCGGTCCGTCTGTCTGTCCGTCTGTTGGCCCCACGCTACAGGTCAAACCGTTTACACTATTGTCTTAGAACTTTTTTAAAACAATCACAAAAGCGAGCTGGCAGGTCTGTATTGTTTTTTCACTGTAATCGAACTAACCATTGCTTAGCAATTAAATGTTGAACTGACATAGGTCAAGAAATTTAGAAGTAAGAACCATAAAAACGGGGGTAGCGATAAACATAGCTGAGCGCAAGACATATGCCCAGCTATGAAACGAAATACATAGCACCATTTCCAGCCAGGTTCACGTGAAAATTTCTTTTCAACACCCCCACCCAGCTGCTATTGCATTCACATTTGGTAAGCAGCCCAGGGGTGACGCGCAAATGACGTCACGTGAAAATTTTTTTTAGACACCCCCACCCACCTGTTATCGCATAAACATTAGGTAAGCAGGCTAGGGGTGACAAGCAAATAAAGTCATGTGAAAATTTCATCTAGACACCCCCACCAAGCTGTTATCGCATTAACATTAGGTAAGCAGGCTAGGGGTGACGCGCAAATGACGTCACGTGAAAATTTCTTTTAGACACCTCCACTTAGCTGCTATTGCATTCACATTAGGTAAGCAGGTTAGGGGTGACGCGCAAATGACGTCAGGCAAAAATGTCTTTTAAACACCCCTACCCAGCTGCTATTGCATTCACATTTAGTAAACAGGCTAATCGTGACGCGCAAATGACGTCACGTAAAAATTTCTTTTAGACACCCACACCCAGCTGCTATCGCATTTACATTAGGTAAGAAGGTTAGGGGTGACGCGCTAATGACGTCAGGCAAAAATTTCTTTTAAACACCCCTACTTAGCTGCTATTGCATTCACATTTAGTAAGCAGGCTAGGGGTGACGCGCAAATGACGTCACATAAAAAATTCTTTTAGACACCCCCACCCAGCTGTTATCGCATTAACATTAGGTAAGCAGGCTAGAGGTTACGCGCAAAGGATGCAAAAATTTCTTCTAGACACCCCCACCCAGATAGAATCGCATTCTTATTAGGTAAGCAGGTTGAGGGTGACGCGCGAATGATGTCACGTGAAAATTTCTTCTACATGTCACGGACTGACCTATATGTGTTATACATGTTCAGAGATCGTCCCTAATAACTTCCTTTAAATACTATAGTTCCTAGTATCCCAAGTCCCAACGTTAAATTTGTTTTCATCCTATTTTAACAACATGTCACGTACTTACCTATAAGCGTAACAGATATTCAGGGATTGTCTATAATGACGTTATTTGTGATTAGTGCAATTTATAAAAAACATTCAGGTATATTAAATTACATGCTACGAACATCGGTATATGTCTTATTGATTGTAGAGGAGCTTCCATAAATCTCATATCATCTTTTTGCGTAATATAAATTATCTCTTGCCTTTGTTGTAGCTCAGCATCTACTTCGGGCCCGCCCCCGGTCGACAAATCCGGCGCGAAGCGCCGGATTTATTAATAGTTAAAACAAACCATAACTAGTTTTAAACAGTGTAAGACACGGAGCCGGTGACCGGTAGGACCGATCGCACTGACCGAAGCTCCGGTCAGTAAAATCGAAAACATAGCAGGCACGCGCGGGCTCATTTTTTGTTCTCGAAGCTCGTCGATGCTCAAAAAGCACAAAAAGCTCATAGAGCTTTTAGAGTCCTGAAATTTGATATCCGTAGTGGGGTATTTGAGCCCAAAAGTGTAAGAGTGACCGATATGTCGTAAAGGTTGTTTTGGACTCATACTGTCATAAAAAAAATATCAGAGATACTGTGTAATGTAAAAGTATGATGAAATATAAATATATTGTATTATTGTATACGATAGTAATAATATATGAATCACACTGATCACACACCGACACCGTAGCTGGCACTATTCTGACACGGGATATAAGATAAAAGTAATAGTCAGCGGTACGAGTGAGTGATGATTACTAGTAATAATAGTAATAGTAATATTTGTTTAATATTAGTTAATTAATTAATTAATATACTGATACCTATACCCTGTGTTGTGGTGTGGCGGACTGTGGCGGCAGTGGCGGGGACGGTGTCAGGTGTCGGTGTCAGTGGTGTCACAGTGAATTAAGTATAAGTTTTCTGAATTAATATACTGCTGATACCTATACCCTGTGTTGTGGTGTGGCGGACTGTGGCGGCAATGGCGGGGACGGTGTCGGTGTCAGTGGTGTCACAGTGAATTAAGTATAAGTTTTTTGGCTGATGGCTACTGTGCTACAGTAGTAATGTATGTACTGTATCTTTATATATACATGAAGTTAGGTTGATTTATTATGGGCTTGAGAATAAAATTTGTAATTTCAACTATAAAACTTCTCTTGAATTTAATTACAAGAAAATTAAAATAACTGTTTTTGGTGAAACTGAGCCCGAGCGGGATAAAAATTGCAATAATTAAATGTCGATAAATGTGAGTCTTTACTAAACTCTACTCTACACCTCACCACGGAGACGGAGCACCAGATGAAGAGTCGACTCTTTCTGGATGTTGTTACATTTGACACATGTATTAATTACTGTAGGTATTATTTAGTTGTTTGAGCAGCATGTAATTTAAATTATTTTAAATATTAAAAATTCGCATTTTGGGCGAACGTTTAATCACGAATTTCCACTATTAATTAAACCACCGCCAAAGTTGCTAGAGCTAAAGCTTGAGCAAACACCAAAGCCCACACACTAACACTAAAACCTTGATCGATATGTCGTTTTGGACTCATACTGTCATAAAAAAAATATCAGAGGTACTTAAATCAAAACGTATGTAAAAGTATGATAAAATATATTGTATACGATAATAATAATATATGAATCACACTGATCACACACCGACACCGACACCGTAGCTGGCACTATTCTGACACGGGATATAAGATAAAAGTAATAGTCAGTGGTACGAGTGAGTGATAATTACTAGTAATAATAGTAATAGTAACATTAGTTTAATATTAGTTAATTAATAAATTAATAAACTGATACCTATACTCTGTGTTGTGGTGTGGCGGACTGTGGCTTCAGTAACGGGGACGGTGTCAGGTGTCAGTGGCGTCACAGTGAAGTAAGTATAAGTGTTCTGGCTGATGGCTACTGTGCGGCAGTACTACGAACCACGGACGAACTGAACACTGACCTTTGAACTAAGTACTGTACTTCCTAATATTAAACGAAGTTAAATGTCATCATTAAAACTGAATGCAATTACAGCATAGAAATGACACGAAACGTCCTATTGGTTATTGACACGATGTAAAGTAAAACATATTATTACAAATATTTTTTATCATGTAAGTTTCGTAAACTGAACAATTTCATCATTTATGCAATATACACTACATTTTATTTTATATTTGTTTATTAATGTTTAGAAGCTAGATGCTTAATGTTAATGTTATAATGTTTGTTTAAACTTCAGTCAATGATTAATTCATTCAATTATATTATTTAAATATACTGTATATTTAAATATTCTTTACTGTAACAGTCGTGAACAAATGGACAGATGATAGTTGATATAGCCATATTAACGATTTTTAATGTTTTTTTTTTGTTTTGTATATACTGTTTTTTGCTCTTCAAATTTAAGAAGGAACAGAATTATTTTGAAAGGTATTTAATGCAATTTATTAGTTACGTCATTAGTGTTTGGCCCTACATGGGTCTTTGATGTAGGGTGTCTGCATTTTAAGCAAAGGTTTACAAATTATAAGTCAGTCACTTCAATGTGTCAGGTATTTTTATGATAGACCACATTTTCAGTTTTGACAAGGTTTTTGTAAATATTGTACACTGTCTCCTATTACTGTTGCTTTATGTGAATCTCGGACCAGACACAACAATGCTCAGCTTTGATTTTAGTGTTGCATCCTCCAGTCCATGAGTTTAGACACCACTTGGACAAGGATGACTACCAGAATCTATTTATGTTGAAGTTTAGTGTAATACCTGGATAGTTGATACAAGTGATCGGTCGCTATTTATCCTGCCTAATTTAATAAAGGTGAAAAGACATTTAGTTTTGAACATTGTCAGTGTGCTGCTCGGAATTATAATTCCTATCAGCCTTATATGGTATATAGAATAGCAAATTTACCACACTACTAATTAAGCAAACTTTAAATAAAATTAGGTTAATAAGTTTAGCCTTACTTCAAATGTTGTAGTTGTGTGTCATGATTTGTCGTTTTATGATTATTTTGCATAATTTTTATCAGCACCGAGTACGATAGCTTTGATGTGCAATCACTTATCTTTGCCAATTGGTTACGTTAATCATAAATAAATAATATGATACATTTTTCTATAAAAATTAGTAATTATAATTATATGTATGTAGGTATTGCACTATAAATAGTAAGAAGATGCAGTAGGCTGTAGATAAAACAGCGTCATACAATCAGCCAATTAACAAAAAACTGTTGTTCTAATGCTTTCATAAAGGCGACGTATCAGTAGAGATGTTGTATTTAGGTCGTCGTCCACCAGTCGAAATAAAGCTGCAAATGGGCTGGAAGCGTGCAATTATTTAGTTTCAGGCCTAGGCAGGGACAGCAGACAAAAACGTATGTCAGGCTGACAGTCGTGTCAGTGTGACGAGACAGCGCAGTCCGCAGCTGCAAAGTGCAAAGTACTGCTACTCCTGTATTGTGAATACAACGCCATCATAGTGCATACATCGCCATCATACAGCGCACGCACTGTCTGCTAAGTACATACACCGTCAGCATTGTGCATACAGGGAAGTGCAAGGCAACGCCGCTGAAATTCAGGCCAATCTACCCAATTGTTGTCAGGTAAAGGTGCAACTCAATCGACCAAAAATTCTGCAATCCAACCGACAGCCGACGATATTCTGCAACTGATCCGACGCCCGAATTTTACAACTGACCGGACACCTGAATTTGCCCGAATGCAACCTAGACGACGAAAATATCTGCAACTCATCCGACCGTCGACGGGTTTTCACAATCAACCCAACACACGTCAGTACAATTCACCCGACGGTTGTCGGCTCAGTATGCAACTTATCAGACGATTTGTTTTAATTTTTCCTAAAAAAAATGTTATTTTAATGTGTTAGAACTATTTTAAATTTTTTAACTATTTATATATTAAAAATAACAGTAAATGATAGGTGTTTGTACTTTCCCAACTAAAATCGCTTACACTCGAACTATACACAACTACCGAGCACAGTATGACAGACACAACATAAAGAGTATTACAGACAAAAACAAAAAAGAAACTACTGATAATAGGAACTGTAGGACGAAATATAGAGAAAAATCAAAATCCTATTTATAAAATTGTCTAAATAACATTTTATTTACTGCATGGATTAACAATTTCACTTCATTTTGACAGATCATTAATCAAACTCAAGCTCAAACGGAGCCGCGCGTATTTCCAAGAACCAACACCACATACTTAAAACTAAACGTGTATACCAAAAAAAGCGTTAAGTGATAGAGACAATAATATTAATTTTTATTTTAACTCGAATTAAAATTAAAATTCAAAAAATTGTCTTCTGAAGGAAATTTAGAGTTTGCATAGGTTTTAGTATGACATGAGACTTACGCATTTTAATAATTTATTTCACTAATGTAGTTAAACTTTACTTTGATTAGGCTATCGATTCTCTGTGTTTTCTCTTGCTTATTGTAAGCAATAATTAAAAACCTTGTTAGGTTTGAATTTAAAATTTCATATTCAGTGCAGTTACTTCAACTGAGTGGAGTGCAGCTTTAAATTCTGTGTTCTATCCTCCACTCCATGAGTTGAGACACCACTTAGATGGGGATGACTACCGAAATCTAATTAGATTAAGGTTTAACGTTATACGTTAAAAGTTTTTCCACTTGTAGTTTACTACATATTTGTTTTTAATTGCCTTTGTAACGTGTTGCATCGACTGGTAGTAAAGAATTAGTAACCAATAGAAAAAAAGAAACTTTTATGTAAAAACATAGTTACATCCTTTGTTTGTTTTTTTTTCACGACGGAATTCAGGCGCAGCACTGGCAGTTATAACTTGAACCAGGCATTGGGCCGGAAGATTTTAGTTGAACAGAGTGGCTGGATATTCATTCCATTTATTTTATATGGGGCTAAACTTAGTTCACTTTTCCCGGTTGTTTTCTTGGAGTGGGTCCCAAAACTTGCTTAAGTTGAGTATTCTTATTGGTGTCTGGTCCCTAGTTTAAAAAAACTAAGTTTATTGAGTTTTTTATGATGTAGCCAGAGTACAGTTAAACCTTGCGTCCACACAATAATAATGGTTACGTGTTTTATGTCAAGATATTATACATCTCTTTCCTGTCTGGTAATAGGTAATTACATTATACCTTACAGCATCTGTGTTTGTACTCCCATTGCTCCAACTGCACCTGAGATGCAATAATGTATTTGCATTTAACCAGAAAAAAACATCTATGGGTAGAAAATGTTTTTCAACAGTGGTCCGTAATAGTTTTTAGAACTCGGAGCGCAAGGGCAACTTCAAATCGTTCTACACACCACTTTTAAGTGAAGCGGAGTGGAGCTAGGTTTTTATTTTGGTGTTCCATCCTCCAGTCCATGAGTGTGGACACCACTTGGACGAGGATGACTCCCAGAATCAAATTATGTTCAAGTTAAGTGTAATACCTAATTAGTTGTTCTACATGTTTTTAACTTCATTAGTTTTTTTGATCAAGTTATATAGATTTACCTTTACTAATATGGAGGAAGTAAATAATAAAGCAGCATTATAATACAGCATAATATTTTAGGTACTTTGAGCGTTTTACAGCGTATAACTAGGTATATACACATAATTGTAATAAAATGGTACTTTTAGAACACTACAGTATAGTATAGTTTGGTGTATAGTAATATTGGTATGACCTATGGAAACAAGTTAAGCCACAACAAACTTTATATACTTTGTCACTGATATATTTAATTACCTATTTCGTATGTCCTCCATGTATTTTCTGTACTCCATCTTGTCTTTGTTTAATAGTAATTAAATAATCACAAACACTTATAATTATTGAATTAATATTTAGCCACAAACATTATTATTTGCTATTTGTATGACGCAACAGTTTTAAATATTAATTGTAACTAGAAACACGAAAACAAAATAATAATAAAAAATAAAATGTCCTTTGGTGTTTGTGTGTATTATATATTATTTATGCATTTATTGATTTATTTTCATTTTTATGGTGTTACGCCAAGTAGTATTAGTATTAGTCATATTAGTATTAGTATTGAACATTTTTTGTAGGTAGGTACAATTTACTTCCAGTACCTAGGGGGTTGGCTCAGATTGGGGGAGATTGAGGTAAAAGCTCAATGAGGTGGCAAAAATTTTCCCTCAAAAAAGGAAGCGGGACCGGAGGAGGTAAAATAGATAAAAAGAACGGTGTTGAACGATTTTCCTCCTCCGGGCTCAGCCGGGCTCAAATTGAGGTAGTTTTTTCAAGAAAAAGGGACCCTCGGTCAATTTTTTTTAAGGGCTCGTTAGGGACCGATTGGCTTGCACTGGTTTTAAACTATATTTGTCGATATTAAGTGACCTTAGTGACCGAGTGTTATTAAAATTTTTGAGCGTCATCGATTAGTTTGGTTTTAATCTGAAGTTAAAGTAGCCACGTGATCCAACCCATCCTACAGCGTGTGCTGGAGTTTTGTGTCCTTAGTAGTGGTACACTTGTTTCACATTCAGATACATATACCGCCAATTACTGGTGCTGTTCTCGTATATTGGTTGAAGTTTCTATTTTAAAATAATTCAAATCTCTCTGTCTTAATGCGTGTTCATCCAACTTTGTTTTTTAAATTGCATGGCATTAAGAAAATTATTAAATTTGCTCGAACAAGACGGGCTGGCACTCGTAAATCTATCAGAAAGCAATCAATTTTAGAAAGTAATGATCCGAAGTTTAAGTCAGTCGTTATCAAATACCAATTACCCAAGTGTTTGTAATTACTGATACATAAAAACTAAAAGTTTAATAATTAGTTGCATGTGTTTATCTAAATAGGCAATATGAAAATTTGGTGGTACAAACTAGTTTTTATGCAAAATAATTATTTAAACAAGTGTTTCCTAATACCGTGGACGAAGAATCAAAAAGGCTCATATTCACCGAAACAATATTTCTTAATTTTTAAACATAACTATTTTGCCCCTAAAAGCATGAAGTTACATCATTTAAATATTTTTAGCATTTTAAAAACATGAAAATAAAATATTCTGCACTTTTATAAAACATAAACATTGACTATTTTGAGATTTTAAAAAACATGAAAATTTATTATTTTACAATTTTTATAAACACATGAAAAAAACACATTTTGGGCTTTTAAAAACAAGGCAAACAAAACATTTTGCACTTTTAAAAATTGTGTATTTTAATGTTAGCTTAATTGTATATGGGTCGTTTTAATTCTTTACACACGGTATTTATGTAGGTTGGTCACTCATCACACTACTTTTACGTAAGCAACGTTAATGGCAATTAAATTTTTCGTGAAAGATTTCTAGCCATTAGTTCAAAATAAATTAATGCGTTATGAAAATACAATTATTTCCTCAAAACTAAAAGTAAGTCGAAATAATTCTGCAACGTAACTTTTTCTAATTAATTTTAACATCCCAAAGTAATTTTATTGTGTAAAGTTTATTTGTATTAATTAAAACTAAATATTGTCTACTGTATTCTAAACATAGCCAGTTGATTCGTGATTCATCAACATATGTTTTTTGAATCTTAAATTCCTGTTTCCTGTAGAACGCATTGGGGCAGATGGAGAAGACCAACTGTTTTGTACGAGCTCCTCCTTCTGCATGGTGAGTCTGCACATTTTCAGTCAACGCAGGTTTTTGAAATGCACTGTAGCTGCATTCTGAATCTAGACATTTAAACGGTTTTTCATTCGTGTGCGAGCGCATATGGTATATAAGACCGTGGCTGAAGAAAGAGGCGTAGGGGCAAAGTGAACATTTAAATGGTTTCGCACCCGTATGAGTTGCTTCATGTTCTTTGATACGTCCTAGCCTTGCTGATGTGTAGCTGCAGAACTCGCACAAGTATCGCTTTGTACCGCCACCGCCACCGGCTTCATCTCCGATTATTTTAAATGTTCCATTATTTAGCTTCGGGATCATTTTGCAAATTTTATCATGATATATTTGACCTTCCAAGACTGCGAATTCTTTCTTACAGAACTTGCAGTTGTAATCCTTGGCGCCAGTGTGAGTCAACGTACGTCTGTTTAGATGTTGGGAAGTGAAAAATGTATTGGCGCAGAATTCACATAGGAATTTTCTTGCAATTAAAGAATTATTAGGGGAATGACGGTGAGGGATGTGACTTTTTAAATTGTAATCCCAAGCAGAGCTGTAATCGCAGTAGGGGCATTCGTACGGTTTTTCGGTTTTGTGGGTTGTCAAGTGCCGTTTGAGTGCGTAGCGAGTGGTGTATTTGTAGGTGCAGTATGGGCATGGGAATTCTTGATTTGTTTTTGCAAGTTTCGCCATAGTTGGGAAAAATATTTAGCACTGTTATTTAAACTACTGTCACAAAGTAGTCAAAATGTAGCGTGTATTTTTATTGCAAAATTTTAATTGAGTTGAATTAATTAAATTAATCTGTCCGTAGAAGACGCTAATGATTTAAATTTTACTTCAGTTTTTTAATAGTGCTATATTCAATGTCAAATTGGAAAAAGCAACAGAATCAAGTGCTAAGGTCTAACGTGTGACTGACAACTCCAATTCTTGAGGAATTCTAAATTTTAATTTAAGAAAAACCTATAAGTTGGTCGATTAATAATGTAGCTGAAAGTGTAACACGTTTACATTACCCCGCACATTCTAGGTATCACTTTAAATGGTACCTACACTGCTACCTTTATTATGCCATATGTCACAAACAAGTATCTAGCTCGTTACACCTAATGATTTGCCGTATGAATGAAATTATTTATGGACAATCCTTAACTTTTTTAATTAAGTGCTGGCGGCGGCGGCTAAAACATCACAAAAGAATGTTAAGAAAGTTCATGCAGTACTAAGGGGTTTTCAAAGTTAGAGGTACGTTTGACATTCGCATAATTTTTTATATATCTACTGCAATGGTTGTACAGTTCAAAGTTCTAAAATCCCACAAAAATAGTACAGGTAAAAAAGGTAAGGGATCGTCTGCAAATAATGTTAAGAAAAGTTAAAAACCGCTTAAGGATTAGACAAATTTCATCGAAATCGGATGAGAAGAGTAAAAGTTTCAGGAAGGTAAAATATTAAAATTTGATTTTTTAAAACAACAGGCGGCTACTGTGACCAAACCAAGCAAAATGCAGTCGAGTTATTTTGGCCTTGTACTATTAGTACTATTTAATTGTAGCCTGATTTATTAACATTGGTAATTTTGAAACCTAGGTGTAGCACATGGCGTGGTTCCTTAGTTAGTAGTTTTTTCCTGATTATAATAATTATTATTACGACTTTTACTAAAAACACCAAAAATTGTGCAAACAGCAAAGATGGGCGCTATCCTACAAATACGCTTATTGTATAGGCCAGCTAATAGGAATTCTGAAAAAATTCAGAAAATAAATTTTTTTTAGGAAAGCAATAAATATAATAAATATTCTAAAACCTACTTCTTTAAAATTTTATAAAACTGAGCACAATTCAAAAACTAGAAATTTACATAAAAAATTCCTCTAGCATAACCTGTAATTAAATTACTGTGTGAGCTTCTGTAATTTGTTCGAGGTAGTAGAAGAAAAATATTAAATTCATATAATAAAAAAAGAGGAAATACGGAGGTCGAGTAATTGTGTAGGAAATAGGAAGGGGTGAAAGGGCGTAGAAAATGTCTAAAGGAAACAGGAAATTAGGATGAAGTTAGTTTGCAAGTTACATGCCTATCTTTGCAGTAATAGTAAAAACATGTGGTAATTTATGTTTTATTCAACGTTTCAGACCATTTTGAAACTGCATATTTATTGAGGTCGAACATCCTAATCATCAAATTATTGTAAAAAGTAGGCCGGAAATTACTTCTATAATAATTTTATTCTTGCTGACTACTTATCTACTACCACGCTGAGAGCGGCTGCAAATTGAGCCACCTTAAAATTTATGTAGTAATAATTTTCCGTATGCAATTTGGACGACCTACAATACTGAATTTGGCGTGAATATTAAATATAGGCTTACTCTGTCACGTAACCACTTTTGTGGAATGCGACGATATGAATAAATTAAATACATTTCCTCGCGATGTTATTATAGTAATTATAGAATAATAATTATATCATAAAACATGGAGGATTGCACATAATTTAATACGCTTTGCTTATCCTTTGCATTTCTTAAGTACATTAAGAATCTTAATGAGCATCCGCTCCCGATTTTGAAATTAACTACAGTCAAATCTGCGCATAAAGGACTCCGCGGTTCACATTCTGCTGAAACCAAACCCCCTTGTACCAACGCCACTTGTTCCACTATAATTCGTACCTAGCCCCCTTGTACCTTTGCTATTTTTATCAAGCCCAATCGTTAAAATGCATCTGACTAATTATTTAGAATTTCCTTTTGTTCAGTGTCTCTCATACGCGGATTTGACTGTAGCTATTTTGTTTTGCTTCATGACATTAATTAATAGTATAGAAGACTGTCAACAAAAGTAATGCATATTTATCGCAATTAAATTTAAAGAACAGAGGGAATACAGAATAGAGTTCAGGTTAAAGTAAAGTAAAGTGAAGTAATTGCTTTAACGTCATCTCCACACAGCGAATTCTCACTGATTTCCATGGAAAGACACCTTTTTGCTACATTACTACTCACTATAGTCGTTACTTTTTTATTTGATTTTATTGTTTCTGACTACTTTTTCTAGAGAAGGGAACTCTAGAAAGCCTAGAGAATGACTCTCTAGGACCTGCAACGTACATATCACCGAGCCTTGCAGGATTACCAAGCACAGGTCACCCATCCATTTCAGAATACGCTTGGACTGTTGCTTAACCAGAAGGAATCACCCTTTTAGTTAACCGCCTGACCAACCTGTACTGGTTGGTAAAAGGGTAATAAAAAGGGTTTCCCTGTATGCTGGCTGATATTCTTTTATATAAATAATTATCACTTTGCAGGTAAGTTATAACAGATTTGAGTTATATTTTTTAAATAGGGACGTGAGGCGTGGGCTGTATTTTTAAATCATGCTTGTTAATTAAATTTTGTTGTCACTATTATATTACATTTTATTAACGAAAAACAAACATACTCTAGACTCTAGGCATGCTCAAGTTAGTAGCTAAATATCAAATCAGGGAATAATTTTAAATATTGCTTTTATTTCTTGATTAAGCCTCTAACATTCAGGGTTGTTAGGCGACGAGCTAACTTATCACTGTCCTATAACCTTAGATATCTAATTTTTTAAATTATTGAGTAACCGCAGGGTAGGTCATATAGTAATTAACATTTTTTCGAATTTTTGGGTCAAAACAATTTGACAAATGTTAAATACCTAATAAAAAATTATGTCACCGTCTCCATGTTTTGATTTTAACCAATTGCTGCACAAACAAATATGATCGTTTTGGAATTTACCCGGGTATTACGGGTTAAGATATGCATTTTTTTTACAAAAATCGTAGATTACGAGTGAAGAACAGTTGGCACATTTAAAAAAAATATTTTATGTATATACGAAATAGTTGTCGTCAAATGTTGACCGTTTTCAAATAAATTTAGTCCGCTATACTTTTAGCTAACACAAATCGTCCAATAGCTCTATTTTATTCGTCGATCTTTTCGCACTTCAGAAGTCAGGGGCGGACTAGCCATAAGCAATTTCGGGAAATTCCAGATGGACCCCTAATTACGTAAATGGGAGTTTTGAGCCCCTCGGTTCAGCGTCTGCCCCCTGATCGCCAAACCTTATCATTAAAGTTTCCTGGGCCCCCAAAAGGTCCGCCCCTGTCAGAAGTAATTATAAGTATTCATTGTATATTATGCTATGCGGCGGGAACCAAGAATTGTAATTCCCTTCCACAAAAGAAAGCTCTGGCTTTGGTTACTATAAGTCCCCACAATAATGTGGTAATAACTTTTGTTCTGTGTTTTTGGATTTTAAATTATTTTAAGTTCCAACTACTGCCATGAGCACCTTTAAATACCTTGATTTGTTAGTTCTATGCTTTGCAGCTTTGCTTTTGCTTGCAAAAAGTGAACCAATGCCGGACAATGGAGAGGACGACGGTACGTATATCATTTTTCCTTATAAATGCTTCTCCCTAATACATATTTATTTTGAAATTATAATTAGAAGCCGTTTTGGACAAACAAAGAAAAATGCACTCGAGTTACTTTCGATCTGTACAATTTGAAAGTAGCCTTATTTTTTTAATATGTCATTCCTGTCATTCCAAATTTTAAGCTAATAATGTCACGTCATTCCGTTGTTAGATGAATATTGTGTGTAACTACAGTGTAATAATCATAGTATATTCACAGTATAATTAATATTATTAGGAGTAATTACTCTTATTATATAATTGAATGATACTGCAGTGGGTCTTTTTTCTGCAGCGTATTACAGTAGCAGCTCTGAGGAGTACGAAGGACAAAATGAAACAGCTGTCAATAATATCTGTAAGAGAAAAGAACCTTGTCTGAACGGTGGCATATGCAAAAACCAAAATAATAGCTACAGCTGCACCTGCTCCGACAAATTTGCTGGAAACGATTGCGAGGGTGACTAAAAAATTTATAAATCCACTTAAAATAACGCAACGAGGTTATTTTTGTAAAAATGTAGTGATATGTATTGCTTTTGAAATTAATACACAAATGTTATTCTGTCTAAAGTTTTTTTACGTTTTAGTCGTAAATAAATGCAGATATCCTGGAGCAGAAGCGTGTGTCCCACCGAATGGCTTAGACCATTGTCAAAGATGTCGCAATGGATTCACGAAAGATCCGGAGGACGACACGAGCTGTACATATGTAAATTCAACTGCATTCTTTATCATTGTTCTACCAGGAAAGCTTATTCAACTTGTCAATTTAGATGGCAAAGTAAGTAAGCAACATTTGTATGTCTTTTAAATGGTTTAAGCTACAAGTTTAAGCCTTAGTATATTTGCCAGACCAAAGACGTCTAAATTGCTAATGCATTATTAATTTTTAAATTTTTCTGACATGGGCACAAGAAATATTTTTACAATAATTAAAATGTTTGTATCTGATAAACGTATTGTATAGGTAGTACGTAAGATAGTAAGCTTGGAAAGGCAATTTGACGACCACCATGTTTCATCAATGGACTACAGCTATGAAACTAATACGTTGTTCTGGGCAAGTGCCACAAGTAAGGATATTGAAACAAACGCAATAACCGAAGGACCTGGAGGAGTGAGGTTTTTACCCTACGACGAGCCGAAACCTTTTATAGACAATCTGCATGTCGATTGGGTTCATCGCCACCTCTACTACGTTGCACGTAGCAAACTTGTTGTAGCCAACTTCAACGGTTCTATGAAGAAAACTCTTCTTGAAGACTTTCAGAATGATTATACAATCGATTTGGATCCATTTAGCGCGTAATGCTTAATCATGTAGAATTAAAAAACATTAAAATTCTATTTTGCTATAAATAATTCACATTCGTAGCAGAGACGAAATAAATAAACAAAAATATTTCAGAAGCCAGTTTAACATAATAAATTGACTGTTTAATTTTAACAGATCCATGTACTGGAGAATTTATGGTAACAATTATGTTGAAAAGGCGGGTCTAGATGGGTCCAGAAGACAAGTTATTTTCAGTCCAAATAACGCAAAAGTTTTTAATTTTGCTATAGATTTTTTTGAAAATCGACTTTATTGGGCATTGGAAATTACACCGTCTACACCAGAACCATTGTGGTCAACCGAATTGGATGGTTCTGGTTCAAAAGTGTTTCACGCCGAACAATCTCTCTCACATTATTCTCCTTTTGCTATTCTTACATTCGACAGGTACGTCTACGAAATCCGTTTACGTGATAATAAATTGCACAGAATCAACATGTGCAACGGCGAAGACAAAACATTGATTTACCATCCTGTAAGTTAACTTAAGCCTGAACTTAATATTTTTATTTACCATTTCACCAAAGTTATCATTCATATTTGCTAATAATTGTATTTATGCAATTGAATGTGTTGAGCAGGGAGGTGCTGACATCGAACTGATGTCTATTATTCATGCAGCTTTGCAGCCAGAGGCAGAAAATGTTTGCTTGAAGCGAATCGACCAATGTTCACATTTCTGTTTTCCTGATCAAGCTTTAGACAACAGCCAAGGTCCTGTCTCCTCAAAGTGTGCCTGTCCAGATGGAAAATCACTTTCCCTTGATAACCATACCTGCGCATGATTTAAATATTTAATTACAACCTATCTAAATAATTCACTTGAAATTAAAAAATGGTACAATACTGGAACAATTTTATCCAGCCATTTATCATTTGAAATGTAATCACAATCACATCACAAGTACAATTTAAATAACGGAATTCTCCCCCATTATAACAAAACGTTTTCAAGATAACGGTGTTTTATTTTTTAAATTTTGCTTGAAATGTGCTGTATGGGCTACAATCAAAAAACAAAAAGATATTATTTGCGCCTGTTTTAAAAAAGCTTTTAAATGATATCTCACTCAACAAAATCTGTTAACTTTTTTTAATTTGCAATATTTGTTTTCGAAACTATTTAAAAACTAATAACTTTTGTGCTTGCACACCATGTTCATTACTTTTGCCTAATTGTTACCATTTCAATGATATGTAATTTTAGTGTAAGTTTATTGAGTGATTCGTCAAAATCTTGAGTTATCGCAATATTTAAAGTTTTGGCAGGAAATTTAAAAATTGAAATTTTAGGTGTTTGGTTGTACAAGGGGGGCCATTCATTTCCGGGGATTCTAACAGGCTATAAAAGCCAAGTATATTTTTCGAATATAACAAGCATTATACTAAAATAAATGCCATTTCCTAAAGATTTGTTTGACACTTTATTCATTAAAATCGACCAAGAATTGGTTACAAATTGGCCTAACTAACAAAAAATACAGTTTTTAGATTTTTTAGTCAATCCTAAAATTATTTTCTAACAACTTTGATTAAAAATGAAAGCGTAAAACAATGCAGACTATTCCCACAGAAAGAATTTAGCAAACAATTAAAAATTTAACAAATTAAAAAATTCACAATTACAAAATTTAAAAAATTAACAATTTATTCAAAAATATTAAAAATTTAAAGACTTGTTATATTTTTAGTTGTGTACCAGATTTTTTCTTTAGGGATAGTTTGCATTGTTTTAAGCTTTTATTTTCAATTAAAGTTGTTACAATATAATTTTAGGATTGACCAAAAAATCTAAAAACTGTAAATTTTGTTAGTTAGGCCAATTTGTAACCATCTTTTAGTCAATTTTCATAAATGAATTGTCTAACAAATCTCCTAAAAGGCCTTTATTTTAATATTGCTTGTTATATTCGAAGAATAAACTTGGCTTTGATAGCCTGTTAGAATCCCCGGATATAAATGGCCTAACCTGTATTACAGAAATTGATTATCAAAAAGAATTTACGCAGCTTTTTCAAATTTAAACCGCCCTTTTGTGCTGTTAGATAGTTTATTTATATATTTAGTTGCATTATTCTCATCTTTTATTAAACAATTAAAAATAACTTGCTGAAGATCCTGTTTGAAAACGTATGTAATTGCGAACTTGAGTACAATTTGCAAACGTCAGCGCAAGATTAGAATAGTTGAAACACTAAGCATTTTGTCTCCTAAATGAAGGTCACGACAATAGGTGCTCAGCTATGTAAGTACCAAGGGAGGTCCGGAACGGATGTGCTGCCGCTCCAACGACACCTGACCCAACGATATTGCTGGGCAATGCTGAATGCTAAGCACTGTACAAAAACCTCTGCTCTTGCTTACGGAGAATATGTTTAAAATGATAACTGGACAAAAGGGAAGGGCATTGTATTTTTATTGGAAATGTTTTTCATAAACTATAACGCATGGCCGTTTGAAATCAAAGCATGGTGTGTATGGATTAGGTTTAATGAATTTCTTTTGATTTAGCTGTGTTATGCACTCTAAAACCATGCCTAATTATCTATTACAATAGTTTTACTCATGAATTTTTCTTGCGCCACCAAACTTAGCATTTACAGTAATTACTACAATTGAATTTCACTCTAAGGTAATTATTTGTAATAATATTTTTAAAAATCTGGTCTTTTGCAACTGCATTAACTTTATGCTTACATGTAAATTTTGAATTTATGCATGTTGAAACTTTAGTAAGTGCGCATTTATTTCGCAAAGTGTCAACTTTTAAACTCATGAAATAGGATGGGGCAAAAAATTTGTTTGACGCGAAGATGAAGTTAGTCTAGATGTGGACGTTAATCTTGAGTCGCTTGAGTGGATTTCATCTAAAGTTGAGCGGTTGGCTTAAGTGGACTTTGGATCACCCGTAAGTCCACTCTAGCCCAATCCTAATTATGCGAAATGATTCACTAAACTACAACACATTTAAATAATCTAAATATTGTCTGCATATAAAATTATTTTTGTCTGCCTAAATAATTATTTTTGTCTCTGCATATAGGACTATGTCTCTCTGAGAAGCTTTAAAATATCACCCGTGCTAAAAATAGCTATCTGCGTAATGGGTTAATTAATATTTTTGGTTTTATATGATCCTAAAAGCTGTGATTTTAGATGGCATGATTAGTTTATTAATAGACAAAAACAATTTCGCTAGCCATAAAATTATTTTGAAATGTTTGCACTTTGCTTAAAAAGTATGAAAGGTTGGGCACTTTTGGTACTTGCAGTTATATTATGTGAAAACAATAATATTGCAAATAATTAATTTTGTCGTAAAGTATTTCTAACTATTATTTAAAACTAAATTATTGCCCTATGAAAATACAATTATTTATTCAGAACTAAAATAAAATTAATTCGATATTATCTTGCACTGCTAAGCGTTCTAGTATTATATTTTAACATTCTAAAATATTTTTTCTAAACTTAAATGAAATCAATTTTACGGATAAGTTTGGCTACATATGATTCAACTCTGAATTAAATTCATAAGAATAATTAAGCTTAAATTTTGTACAATTTACTTATACAATTGTACATCAAATATATCTAGATGATGCGTGTTTCATTAACAGATGTTTTTTAATCCCATGTTTCCTGTAGAACGCTTTGGGGCAGAAGGAGCAGACCAACTGTTTTGTCCGATTAACTTATTCAGCATGGTAAGTTTGCACATGCTCAGTCAACGCAGATTTTTGAAATGCGCTGTAGCTGCATTCTAAATCTGGACATTCGAAGGGTTTCTCATTCGTGATATCTTTGACTTGCCAAGACTGCAAATTGTTTCCCACAATACTTGCAATTGTAATCTTTGGCGCCGGTGTGGGTCAACGTATGTCTGCTTAAATGCTGGGAAGTGAAAAATGTTTTGGCGCAGAATTCACATAGGAATTTTCATGCAGTTTGAGAATTAGCGGGTGGATGACGGTGAAGGATGTGACTTTTTAAATTGTAATCCTTAGCGGAGCTCTAATAACAACAGCGACATTCGTATGGTTTTTCGGTTTTGTGGGTTGTCAAGTGCCTTTCGAGTGCGTAGCAAGTAGTGGATTTGTGAGTGCAGTATGGAAACGGATAATCCTGCTTTTTTCTGCAAAAGTAGCCATAATTACCGGAAATATGTATCACATTTATTTACCAAACAGTCACACAGTATTCAAAAAGAGCGTGTATTTTTATTTTTATTGCACAATTTTAATGGAGATAATTTAATTAAATAAATCTGTTCGTAGAAGATTGTAGTAATTTAAATTTTACTTTAATTTGTTAAAAGTGTTAAATTCAATGTCAAATTGAAACTTAAAACAGAAGCAAATGCTCAAATTGCTGAAGTCCGATGTGTGGCTGGTAACTCACATTGTCAAAGAGTTCTTAACTAAAATTTAAATACCTAAGGGTTGGTTTATAAATAATGTTGCTTTAGTTTTTAATTTTTTAGGGACCCTAAAACTGCATGCCTTCACTTTCGAAATGCATAATTACACTGTTAGCATTAACATGTCATGAGTATCCAGCTAGTTACACACCTAATTGTTTGATCGATAAAATCATTTATGGGCAATACTTTACATTTTTAATCTAGCGCTAGCAGCTTAAACATCATAAGAGAATTTTTAGAAAGCTCATGCAGTACTGTAGCGTTGATAAACCTATTGGTACCTGTAACATTGACAAAACCTTTATAGCTTTACAGGTATTTTTAAGGCTTGACTGTTGAAAGTTCGACATTGATTAGTACAGGTAAAGAAGTTTGAGGGATCGTACACAAATAACGTCATCCCAAGTAAAAATTGGGTCTGATTGGCAAATTTTGGCATCCTACTATGTTAAAGATAGACATTTACTTAATACATACATAACATAATTACCGAGGGTCATATGGGTACTAAAAATGTGAATTTGTTGATAAAGTCATTTGTGGACGATCATTTCAAATGTGAGAAAGAGTTAAAATTGCCTTGAGCTAGGATTTGTTCTTCTTGGCAGGTGGATGTTAAAGATGGACTGAACTGTCACCTAATATAACCTTAAATTACTTTTAGAACTATAAGAATGTTAAGAAAGGTGATAAACCTGGATTTGTAGCCGAGGGGAGACGTGTCTATCTTTGATAACTCGGCGGTTTTTTTTTGATCCGCTAAGCGAATCCTTAGCCGGTAGCGTACTTGTGTCTTGTTGTACAGAAGTTAGTGTAGTTGAAATGCTTGGTGGGGGAAGGTGTGTGAGAACTGTTTGTAATCAACTAAGGGGAAGTAGTGGACGTTTCAGTTCATTCGTGTGTAGAGACGAAGACGGCGTGCTAATTGTGCCTCGCAGGCTCACAGCTATTTCTTCGTGCATTAGCATAGTTGCAATACAATTCAGCAGGCCATACATTGCGCCCTTTATTCCATAGCATCTGGTATTACTTCACGCTGCGTCCATATACATACGTGATGTAAGTGCGTGGGCCATTCGGCGTTGGGTGTACCTGTTTGTACTTTGACTGGTCCTCAAAATACACTCAGGTGCAAATACCTTTCGCCCTAGTCCTCCGCAAGGGAAGAAATTGAATAGCTCCTGAAAAGGAGAATAATCTACCTGGACTGCAATAGAGGTCAGCAGTAACATAAGCTACTATCCCTAATATACATATTAGTTCGTAAGACACAAGTCGTGTAGTGTAGCTAATTTCCGTTGGCGAACGATCTATAGGTAGTATTCAGACTTTGTGTCGTCTTACCCACGGGAAATATTAGTTTGTACTCACATGCTTGTACATCAAATCAGTGTATATATCTTAACAGATGTAAAGGCGATACCGTACATAAATTAAATTGAATTGTAAAGGAAGGTGATATTTTTCGTCAATTTTACAAGCTAATTATAATATACAAATAATATGTAGCACTAGCCAAGGGTCTGCTGGTCTACGAAGCGAGCCACAACTGTGATTTTACGCGGTCGGATTCACTCATCCTATTTTCTTCAAAAAAAAGGAATGATTTACTAATTTCATTTTGCTTTTAATTTGTTTTAGGTAGAGCATGCGAAGTTACCAAATTACTAAGTAACCAGTTACTTGAAACAACGCAAAATGCAGTCGAGTTGCCCAATAACTTCTACAGTTTTTATTAGAATTTTTATTTTTTTTCACAAAATAGTTAAAAAGCCCCTAGTTTTAAGACTAATGTTTTAAAACCAATATTATGAAAAATTATTAAAAACTTAAATTTTTAAAAATCCTAAGTATACTTTTTAAAAAATAGTCGAAGCATAAAAAAAAACTCAAGTTTTATCAACATCAGATGAGAACTGTAGAAGGTAATTAAACATATATACGCTGATTTTAATTTCCCATTTTGTTCCTATTTAGATGCTGAGCTTAAGCATCTATTGTGATGGTCATGTTCGTCCGTCTGTCTGTCTGTCTGTCTGTCTGTTGGTCCGTCGCTGCAAGTCAAACAGTCTACTCGATTTACTTAATACTCCTTTTAAATAATAAAAAATGCGAGCAGGCAGGTCTGTATTGTTTTTTTAATTTCATCAGACTGGCCATTTCTTTAAAATTACCAGTTAACTAGACCCATGTCAAAAATCAGAAAAGTGAGCTTTCTAAAAAACCGCTGGGTATAAATTAGTTTTAATAGAAAGCATAAGCTTTTACTTGAAAAAACTAAAATACATAAAATAAATAAAAGTATGAGCTTCCTAATACGCAATATTATAAGGATTGTAGTTTACATTGTGTACATATATTCACTACGTGTCCGTGTATAGATTGTACAATATCTTATACAAACAGTTTAATAAACCTATAAAGCCAATTATTTCATGTAATAAAATAGTTTCTAGAAGGTAATAATTATATAGTATATCTAATTACTATGTAATGCTGAGGTTGGTACATAAGTTATGTATGCGCAACGCTACTACATCGTCGTGACGATACTAAGCGTGTGATAATTACAAATATACCTACGCAAAATAGCATATTTACATACACCGGCAACTCTTATTTTAAAGTTCACGTAATTTATTGGACAAGCAATAATTATACGGGTCTATCAAAGTCACATTATAAATTTAATTAAATTTTTAATAGTACAATTAGGCCATTGGATTTAATTATGACCGCACTAGCACTCAAGTTAAGAAATTATTAAATCATCCACTTCAGTGACTGTAGGGGTTTGCCCACAAGAGTTATAATAAATTACAAAAATAATTACAGTCTGAACTCTATAGAGTCATGTCTTGTAAAAATGGCGTAATTATTGATATCGAATAAAATTGAGACGATAATTCCTAAGTTCCGTTCTATCTGCCGATGAATTGATACCATAAGTTTTATAAAATTAATGAAAAAACTACTCGTAGTAAAGTTAACCTACTTCCCATTCCCATCTACTTAAACCACACAACAGTTACCACCTTTGAGCAAAATACAATGTATGCTTGCAAACTCCGCATAAGGTGCCTATGTCAGCTATGCGTATTAGTAATAGTAATGAGCCGTAATAGTAGAGCATTAACTATTTGCTTTTACGGTGTTTAGGTAATTACCTCATGGCACTAAAACGTGTCAACTAGGTGCTTTTTACAACTATTTATAATTTATTAACTATTTAATTACTTAAGTAAAGAGAAGAATTTTCCTAGTTTCCCAAGCTACCAACGCTTCAATATGTACTTACAATTTTAAATGTAAACCTTAAATTAGTATTAAAGAGGATACGCGTAAACTCTTTTTCTATAACTAATTATGTAATTATATAAGTGACAAAATAAAATTTTAATTAATTATACTCTCAAACCTGTACACAAGCCTTTAAGTGCGATAAACAAGTCAATATAAAAGAGCTCGGGCCCAATTGAATAATGTACAGAACAACTTTTGAGTGTTAACCTGAGTTTGATCACTTATTTCCGAGCCGTTACTATGCTCTACAGCATTACATTGTTGGGGGTTGTACTCCTCGCAGCAGTTTCTGCCCACCCCGCTTTTCCTGAAAATTACGGTAAGTAACTACAACTTTAAAACATACTTGAGTATTTAATTAACATTTTAAATATTTAAAACATTTTTTTTGCGTTTTTGTATGTAGTAAATGTATGTGTAAATTGAATTCGAATATCTTTTAGTTAACTAATAAATTACTTATTATTTTAAATTGTGTAGCTGACTCTCACAACAGTGCTAGTCTCCACAGTTGGAATGAGTTGCTAGGCAGCGTGGATCTTTTTGATGAAGCAGTCAGCGATATTCAGTTGAAGTCAGCCACTTCCTCAGGCGCTAGAGCAGCTGAAAAATCTTTTGGGGCAAGACGAGATTCTAGAAAATGTGTACACTAAATACGTGGTGAGTTGAGTAGTTTCTCTAAATAAGTACATTAACGTGTAAAAAAATTAGCAAAAAGGTAATTGTAATTTTCAAATTACGAGTTAATTCTATTTGTCTATTCCCAAGGCACATTTTAAAGACGACGCTGTTATATCCCCACTGCGCATGCACTATGCACATCTTCAAAAATCAGCTTATAAAAATTGCCTCTCATAATTTGAAAGCCAACTCTGGAAAACATTCTTGGTGGATGGGAGTCAATCAATTCACTGACATGGTAACACATTTATTTATTATTAGGACTTAGACCTATTATAAACTGTAGTTCATATGTAACGAAAGAATCAAAACGACACATATCCAATTTAAGCTAGAATTAAAATAAGCTATCTTAAAAACATACTAAATGAGAATATGGGTAGTTAAATGTTGTATTATTTTTACAACTTTTTTAAAATTGCAAAATATTCTATTTACATGTTTTCAAAACTTGCAAAACGCTCTGTTACATCTTTTTAAAACGTGCAAAATATTCTACTTACATCTTTTTCAAACATGCAAAAAGCTTTATTTACATCTTTTTGAAAGGTGCAAAATTTTCCATTTACATGTTTTTAAACTTGTAAAACGCTCAATTTACATTTTTTATGAAAAATGCTAAATGTTTAATTTACATGTTTTTAAAACTTGAAAAAAGCTCCATTTACATATCTTTTTGAAAGTTGCTTAATGTTCTATTGACATGTTTTTAAAACTTGCAAAACGCTACATTTACATTTTTTTGCAAAGTTCTTAATCTTGTACATACATTTTTTTGTAAAACTGCATATTTACAACTTTTTTAAAAAAACCGAAATTCTGTATAAGTAATTTTTTTAAAAGTAAAAAATATTATATTTACAAGCTTTGATAGTATTGAAATGTTAATTTGGTTGTAGTTAGTGCAAAAAGTTTTGATCTAAAAATGAATCTGTGTCATTTTAATTCTTCAGAGGCGACTTACAATTTTTCTTTTACATTTCCACACGGTAGACACCCGCTGAGCTGTCCAATATAACCGCAGAAAAGGTGACAAACCTCGCCAATGGAACAGCAGGTGGGTACATTTCAATCTCTGGAGTGTCTGCCCCTGCGACTCTTAACTACGTCAAAGAAAGGAAAACAACTACTGCAAAAAACTCGCATGGTGGTGCTTCAAGTCTCATCTTTGCTGCGGTTGCCGTTATTGAGACAGCATACGTAGTGCAGAAGAATAGGCAAAATCCTTGGACGCTGAGTGAGCAGCAGATTGTGGACTGTCTTGAGCCATTTTGCGAAGAGACTCGTCTTTGCAACAAAGGACAAGCTGAGGATATTTTCACTTACACCGTATACAGAGGCATGGTTACCTGGAATGAATACCCCTACACCGTCCCACCCACCAAAGGCACGTGCAAAGGACTTACACCAATTATGGCATTAGACCAAAATGGACCGTACACAATTCTCAATGGTAACTCGGATGAGCAGTTGAAGCAAGTCCTGTTCGAGAAGGGCCCTGTCCTCGTTGGCCTTTATTTCAGCGCCACCTTACTCAACACATACAACAAAGGTGTGTACCCTGGCTCAGCAACCCTCCAAATCAGTACGTGGCTGTGGTGGGCTACGGTAACGATGGTAATGGAGATTATTGGCTTATTAAAAACAATTTTGGTCAAAAGTGGGGAATTCAAGGATACCTCAAACTTGCCTGAAATGACAGCAATGTGTGCGGCATCCTTGGACCTGCATACTCAGTAAAAATGAGGTAATTAATTGGATTCCATGGTTTCCATATTTTGAGGAATTTATTTTGAATTGTGAAATGATTAAGCCTCAACTGAAAATTAAATAAACTTTTTCCTGAAACAAGTAATGAATTGAATATTTTTCACATTATTTTAACCATCATTGGATTATTATTTTGTGCTATAATAAAATTAAGTAATCTAGCCTAGAAAATAATAAAAAATCAAATGAGCAAGAACATTACCTGTATAAATTAAATAAAACTTAAAAAAAAAAAATTACAAAGTAATTAAATTTAGTAAACAAGAGAGACAATTAACAGTAAGGATTTGCAGTATTTGTACTAATACATACAAACTAAAAATGTAATATTAATTAGTTCAAATATGCGTTCATCTAAATCATTCATCATTTATCTTTATTTAAACAAATAATGTTACTGTCTTAATATCGTAGACGAAGAATCAAAAAGGCTCATATCTATTAAAATTATATTTCTAAATTTTTAAAATAACTATTTTGCCCCTAAAACATGTAAGGTAAATACACTATTTAAATATTTTAGGCATTTTAAAAACATGAAATTAAAATATTTTGCACTTTTAAAAAACATTCAAATTGAATATATTACAATTTTCTAAAAACATGAAAAAAAATACATTTTAAGCATTTAAAAACAAGGCAAACAGAACATTTTGCACTTTTAAAATTAGCCTATTTAAATTCTAGCTTCATTGTATATAGATCATTTTATTTCTTTACACAAGGTATGTAGTTGAATTATTCGTCACACTACTTTCTCGTGAGCAATGCAGAAATAAGTTGCACAAATGAAGTCAAAAATGGTCAAAACTTTTGACTTTTTAATGGCGTAGAACGAGCCCATATGGACTGCAATAGCAGGGCATGATCTAGCATAGCGTTTGACCTCCTTCAACCTTCTGCCTCATCTGCTTGTTTGACTTAAAAAGTGGAGCAGCCCCCGAAACATCACGCTTTATAGCATCCAGCTGTTCTTCTTTCTTTCATGTGGGGATGTCGCAGAAGAATTTTAGATGGAATAGTAGAAGTGATATAATATTTCGCATAATAAAGCAAATTACAAAAAAGATTTTTTTTAATTATATCAAAATAGTATCAGTCCAGCGCTCACCTGTATTGCAAAAAGAGATTGAAGGTCATGACATGAAAAACGCCACTTGAAATCCTACAGTAGCCAGAAATGAAAGAAGCTAAATAGGCCGTAGTAAGCACCATATTTTTTGATAACGTCATTTATATGTAGATAATCCCTTACAATACTATGCAAAAAAGAATTAAAGCGACATGCATTAACTATGTCTTGGAACTATAAGTTGAAATTATTTTGTACCGTAGCGTTCGATTATTTTATTTTGACATTCCAAAATAGTTTTATTACACTTAAATACAATCACTAACAAATTATTTTATTAGACAAATTAATTTAATTCTAAAATCAAAAGTACGAACATGTTGTAATTTTATGTTTGCTATTTAAGGTCAGTATTAAGTAGTGTTAGCCACATAGTAATTAAGGGATTGGTCTCATTATTATAAATTAGCTAAAGTTATGTACAATTCAATTCTGCCAATTACAAGTAAATATCGCCTACAATATTTTCAGTAGAGCCAGCTGATGCATGTTTCATAAACAGATGTTTTTTAAGTTCTTGTTTCCTGTAGAACGCTTTGGGGCAGAATGAGCAGACCAACTGTTTTGTCCGAGTTCCTCCTTCAGCATGGTGAGTCTGAACATGCTCAGTCAACGCAGATTTTTGAAATGCACTGTAGCTGCATTCTGAATCTGGACATTTATAAGGTTTCTCATTCGTGTGCGAGCGCATATGGTATTTGAGACCGTTGCTAAAGGAAGATGAATAAGAGCAAAGTGGACATTTAAATGGTTTTGCACCCGTATGAGTTGCTTCATGTTCTCTGATACGTCCTGGCCTTGCTGAAGTGTAGCTGCAGAACTCGCAAAAGTATCGTTTTGTACCACCACCGCCAATGCCTTCATCTCCAATGATTTTAAATGTCCCATTATTGAGCTTCGGGTTCATTTTGCAAATTTTATCATGATATCTTTGACTTGCCAAGACTGCAAATTCTTTCCTACAAAACTTGCAGTTGTAATCCTTGGCCCCGGTGTGAGTCAACGTATGTCTGTTTAGGTGTTGGGAAGTGAAAAATGTTTTGGCACAGAATTCACATAGGAATTTTCTTGCACTTTGAGAATTATCAGGGGAATGACGGTGAAGAATGTGACTTTTTAGGTTGTAATCCCAAGCTGAGCTGTAATCGCAGTAGGAGCATTCGTATGGTTTTTCAGTTTTGTGGGTTGTCAAGTGCCTTTTGAGTGCGTAGCGAGTGGTAGATTTGTGAGTGCAGTATGGGCACGGGAATTCTCGTTTTATTTGTGTAAGTGTCGCCATAATTGAAAAAAATATGTAGCACTTTTATAAAAAAAATGAAAAGATAGTAACAATGTAGCGTGTAATTTTATTGTACACTTTTATTTACGTTCAATTAAGTAAATAAAATCGTTCGTAGAAGATCGTATAAATATAAATTTTACTTCAGTTTTTGATTAATGTTAAATTTAATTTCAAATTGGAACTAAAACCAGGAGTGTGTGCTAAGGTCTAAAAGGTGACTGGCAATCCCAATTCTTAAGGAATTTCTGCATTTTAATTCGATGAAAATATCGTGGGGTTTGTCGATAAATATTGTCGCTTAAAACTTTACTGTTTTAGGGTAACTCGCACCTTCCTGCCAGCACTTGCACAATACGTATAATACTACATTTAACATTTCATGTGTCATAAGTACTGAACTAGTTACACCTGTTTGCCCTATCAGTGAAATCGTGTATAAGTAATCCTTTACTATTTACCTTTTTATACCCAGCGCTGGCGGCTAAAACATCATAGGAGAATTTTCAGAAAGGTCATGCAGTACGAAGGGGTTTATAAAGTTACAGGTACTATTGACATTGAGTGGACCTTTTATAATTATGCGTGCAGTTGAAAGAATGCAATTTTCAAATAAGTTAGTACAGGTAACATAGGTGAGGAAGCGTCTACAAATAACGTCATCGGTGGGGTCAAGGGGTCTACTTGGTAACTAATGACATCATATGTCCAAGATATGCATTCACGGAATGGGAAAGCTAATTGCAGGGGGACCATATTGGTTATAAAAGTGGGAATTTTTTGATAACGTCATTTAACGACGATCCCTAAGTATGTGAAAAGAAGGTAATATGACCTTTAGCAAGGAATTTTGTTTGCAAGTGTAAGTTTAAATTGCAGTGGAAGTTAAAGCTAAAACCAGTGAAATTACTTTTAGAACTATACCCATTGTTGCTGCAAAATTAAGAGTTATACATACTATAAAAATATTTGAACTGCCTAAAGTGTACGTTGTTCTTCTTTTTTTTCACCCATATGAATTGTTGTACAATATATTGTAGTAGCAATTTTGATCTAACCACCTTGACGGGGACGTCAAGAAAGTACAGTATATTTAAGTTTATCAGAAGTAGGTACCCACGTTATATCGACCGTCAATAACATTCCACTTTATAGTTAGCGGCTTAAGAAAGTTTGGTTTGAGGAGATGGCCGTTGTATTGGGGTACGTTATACAGCGATTCCACATTAGAAATCTCTGCCAAAATAGTAATAATAACAGCAATGTCAATATTATATATCGTGAGTGAAGAACTCAAATGACCCTCATCCAATCCTGGCTTAAAACAATATTAACTACCTACAAAAATATTCTAATATATTTGAAAGCATTTTGATATAACATTTTGCACTTTTCAATAACATGAAATTAGAGCAGTTTGCACCTTTTAGAAATCCTTTAAATAGAAAACTTTACGTTTTTCAAAAACTTCTAATTAACATTTTACGTATGGTTTTCAGTTTGTTTTTACGACATAGCTCTTTTTGATTCTAGCTACAATTAAAAATGGGTAATTTTAGTTCTTCACAGACGACAATTAATTATATTTGCTGTCGATAAGTGTAACTGAGAGCTATGTAAACTTTATTGATATGAAACGTCATTGTTTAATAATTTTATTACGCGTTTAATATAATTACAGGTAAAATTAAATTAATTGGCAACTACAGAAGGCAGAATAATACAATGCAATTAAAAGTGTTTGAATAAGTGATATTTTTAAATGGTTGTTTTCGAGCATCATAGTTATTTACATTACCATTTTTGACAATAAAGTAGAAACTGGATGGAATGTTTAAATATGCTGTAATTGCCCCTCAAAATCAGTTTGAAAATATGACAAAAATAATTAACGGCTTTTCTTTGGCTTAGCGAACTTTCATTCCTTTTCATACGCTTCCACAAAATTATTCCTGACTGTTGCCCTTGCTTCTGTTTCTTCTGATGCACTTAGGTCAAGGACAGGAACGAGATTTGCTTTCTTTAATTTTCGTACCCAACTCCCTTTCTCAGTGTAGGGGCAGTTTGGGTCGTCGCAGTGATGAGCGTAAATAACCTGAAACGTGTTAATTTATGTTTTGGTTAAAAATTTAAAACATGTTTGATTTGAACAAAATCAATTAAAATCAAGAACCCCGACAATTGCTACTTACGGATGTGAAAAAGAAATATACAATTAAAAAGGATAGTAACATATTTAAGATTATCATTTCGATTTATTTTCTATAAATTTTTAAATCCCTAATATGTCGAATCAATTTTTTTGGGGTTTTCTTTAAGTTTATTCTAAATTTGTTTTTAGTATCTGAGATAAATTTGGTTAGAGAAGACAAAAACGAAGGGACATTAGAATTGATGACCTAATAAAACCACATGGAAGTATTTTTAGGTGGTCGTTGTAAGCTCTTTAGTTATATGAATGACCAATATAGTAATCCTTCATTGGGATTGGCTTAGCTCTTTTAATTAGTTTGACATTTTTTAGTCAGAAAAAAAGAAGTATTTATTTAATGTCAATGACTGCATGAGACATGGCGAAGTTTTTATTTTCTAATTTCACTTTGCTTTGATTTAATTTTCGTTGTTAAACATAGTAAGTTATCAGTTTATTAGGTAAGAAGTTACTTTAATTATCTATCATAATAATGGCACTACTATAAGGGCCATTTTTTTTAACAGTTTTAAGCCGCTACATTGGAAATGGCCGCCGCTATCTCTACAATGTTAAAAAATTTCCTTCTGGGGGGAGGGCTGAAGCCCCTAGCCCCCTTCTCTTTGGATCCGCGGTTGACTCATTTGAAACTTTATAATGGATCAAAGTAAACGTGATGCTTTAAATGCTCATGAAAAACTCATGGGGTAATAAATGGGAGACCTCCACGTTGGTTCACCATGGGGACACTTTCAGTGGATAACATCCTATGCTTTTTATTACTTTAATGTCATGTTATGTACGTGTAGTACATAAGGACTATCGTCCCATAATATATTGATGACGACAATGTTATTGTAAATGTGTACCATCATCATAATATAATCAGAGCAGAGATCAGAGTCTTGCTCTGCACTTGATCTGCACTATTGCAGACAGAACTGTGTGAACTACTGAGAAGTAAACTTGTACCTCTTACAAGCCATACAGCGAGAACCACAATAAACACTATACCTATCTATATAGGTACACTGATTAAGAGATTGCCTTTACACACACAGACATTTATTACATTCATACAAAACCATAAGGCATCCTTAACACTGGTAGAGGTGCGTTGTTAACGTACCCTAGACAATAACTTTAATTGAAGAGTTATTATTTAAAAACATAAAAGTCAAAGGTGAAATTTTACAAACAATACAGTTACGACGGAATGAAGAAAGTTTTTGGGATAGGCAAACGTAATAGTGAGCAACCACAACCAACAAACACTCCTACACCAAAAAGTTCACAAACAGAAAAAACTAAACCCCAAAGTGAACGTGCCGGCCAAACCCAAACACCGCCACGAGCTGCAATAATTCATTTAGGTGTCCATCCAGACTTTGTGAAAGTACAATACTACGAGTTCGGCATTTATAAGAGTGAGGAAATTATTACACGAGCGGAGTGTCAACATAAATTCCCCTTATTACGGCTACCACAACACAAACCATCAGTCACGCCAGACGGCCCTTCAACTTCGCAACTGACCTCAACTCCAGCTAGACCGCGAGAGGGACTACAATTCCGGCGAGATCTCGACGACCGAATTGCGCAGCTGGACAAGGAACTAGGAGACGAAGGAGACGACACGGTATCAACAGGGGCAGAAACTACACTCACCTCAACACAAGCCGGCTCATCACCCGAAATAGAAGAAATCTCAATCCTTCAACCCGACTTTAACCAGGTCCAGCCACCACCCAGAGGTTTTCACTCTGGGTCAGAGGACTCTTCACCGAAAAAATCAGCACCACCAACTGCAGTCGAATACTCGAACATATCGCTACGAGACGAGTTGGAGCTATCAAACCAACTCCAAGGGTTGTCATTCAGTACACCGGTAACTAACTCCAGTCACAAAGTAAGTACAAACTCTTTATTTGAATCCGAGCATACATCAGATAAGGAAAGCTCACATACATCAGACGAGTTAGACAAATCCAGGGTAGATACTGAGAATTCATACGGGTCAGAGGAAGCAGATTCAGACTCATCAGAGGAAAGTACTGAAGAGCGAGAACTAGACGCATCTAATACAGATCCAAGTCACACAATATCTTTGACTCCCATATTAAAGAAGCAGCAGATCAGAGTATTAAGACGAGAATTATATAGACAATTAGAAATCAACCTTGGAGAATTCAGTAGTCTTTTCCCAGACCAGGACGATCCATTAGTCGAAGCTAACGAGGTCATAGTACCGAAAAGGAAAAAAATGGCTACATACAAAACACCAAACCTTCCCATGCCAAAATACACCAAACCGCATATCTATAGAACAGAATTCAATACATTTACAACCGAATTCACGGCATGGACAACCGAGCTTAAAATAGCAGCTAAGGTAGCTAAGCAGTTTTTTGCAGAAGCAGTCACCACACCTGTCATAAAGAATTGGATAGGAGTGAACAAGGAAATAATGTCAGATACCGACACAGCTCTAGCTACGATAATTGCAGCCATCACAGCACAACTTCCGATATCAAACGATCCAGCATTTGCATTAGCAGAAGTTTTAGCACAAAAACAACAGCTGGATGAGTCGGCCACCGGGTTTCTTTTGCGGTTTCAGAATAATTGCGGTGAAATAGCACTTGGCGATCCAATTTTAGTCCCTACCATATGCAAAAATCTACGCGACAGCGTGAAAAATTTTCTACGGGGACAGGCAAAACCAACCACGCTGAATGAACTCAAAGCATTATTATTGAGCTATGATAATAATGACATCACTGAACCTACACAGGTGAAACAAGAGGCAATCATGGCAATTTCGACGTCATCAAATGCATTGGAGAGCCTCCAACAAACCATTGCCACGATGCAAGCTACAATCAATCAACTTGTGACACGTCAACAGCAGCCACATCAGCCTCCACCAAATTCTAACTCACAAAATACACGTGGAGCTTCAAACAATAAGCGTCCGCCCATCGATTGGAGCAACATACGTTGCTACACATGCGATTAACCAGGGCATGGTCCAAGAACATGTCCTCATAACATGAATAACCAGCAATATCGAAATCAGCAAAATTCCAGGAACCAGAACCAAAACCGAAATCAAAACCACAACCAAAACCAAAACCAGAACCAGAACAGAAATGCAAACCAAAGCAATTCAAAATACAAAGGCAAGAACTTTATTCCTAATTTTGTTCATCCAAATCAGAGAAATGGGAATCAGAACGGAAATCCAACATCCGTCCCATCATTGCAAAATGTTAACTCAACAGCGCCAAACCACCTAAATCAGCATTTAAACTCCAACAACGGACGATAAGGCCAAATCGTTCGATCATTAATGCTAGGCCACCGGATAACGACCCCATTAAATTATCAAATCGATTTGCATTATTTCAAGAACCAGCGGAAACTGAGAGTCAAACGACACAGAAGTTAAGTGTTCCACTCCTCACCAACGGAAACAGAAGTGCAATTCAGCAAATTAACCTCTCTGCAAGTAGCAACGAACTCCCTCTCAACTTATTCATCGACACGGGAGCAGCATGTAGCATTGTAGATGAACATATTGCAAAATTATTGAACGCAAAAATAAATACAACCAGTAATCTAGGTTTACAGGATTACAGTGGTAACCAAATAGCATTTGTAGGTAAAGCTAATATTACTATTGCGTTTAACGGGAAACACATTTTACATGACTACATAGTAATTAGAAATGCCCCACATCAGATTTTACTGGGATATGACTTTATCAAAAAACATTAAGTAGTAATAGATGCCAGCAATCACCGAATTTACTCCGAACTGTTTGGTAGTGTAGACTGTTTTAAGAGGGATGAGCCGCCTGCTCCAGATCCACGACAAGTGCACGCGTCAACGGTCAAGCAACAGCAGACGACTACTTCCAAAACTACAGATTTACTACACAGCCCACGGAACGAAGGGAACGCGCGCTCTAATTCCGAGGAACGAAAAACCATGCGTCTATTCACATCATGGCGGAGCACCGGTGACGATCGGTCAAAAACTTCGCAACAACAAAAACCAACTGCAGCTGAAACCTACAAACAGACTACTCCAGGCTCACACCAAACGATCCAGACCAGCAAAAAGAACCGGAGATCCGAGATACTGAGAGTACACACGGCTGGTAGAACTATTGTAGAAGCATATCAGATAAACGAAATTCCTATATACTGTATGCACGGCAACTCTGAAGCCAACACATCTACCTGGGAAGCTATTTCTCTAGAACAACGACATTTCAAAGGACTGATCATCCCTGAATTCTTAATTTCAAACCATTCACAATTTATAAAAGTAATAAACCCCACAGAGGATACAATAATAATACCAGCTAGAGCAGTCATTGCCACCGCCCAGCTAACAAACCTTCAAGTCATGGAGATTCGACAAATTAATAACATATCGGCACAATCTCCAGTGCAACAACCCACCATTCCAGTATACGAAGGTGAGGAACTCGAGAGGGAAGTCGACTCGGTCGCTTTTGATTCAAAACTTAGCCAAGCGGATTTACTCAAATATAGAAACTCCGTGAAAAAATACCAAAAGGCCTTTATGTTTAGTGGAACCCCTCTTGGAGCCTACCCACACGCTAAATACAAAATCGAACTGACAGACAACACACCATTTCAAATCAGACCACATCCAATGTCGGAGGCGCAACACGCAGAGATAGCGCGTCAAGTGGCTGAACAACTACGTGATGGAACCATACGGGAATCAAACTCCGAGTTTTCAAGCCCCTCATTTTTGGTAAACAAGAAAAGCCCGGACCCGAATAAACGCCAGTATCGTGTCGTTTGTGATTACAGATTTCTGAACCAGAGAACACGTAAACAAATATTTCCACTCCCTTTAATACAGGACATTATTCATAGATTTCGAGGGATGAAAATATTTTCAGCGTTGGATCTTCAAAGTGGATATAATCAAATACTCCTGGATGAAGAAAGTATACCGCTTTCCGCTTTCTCTACACGCTATGGAGTTTATGAATGTACTAAGCTTAGTTTTGGTCTGCAAGGAGCTCCTTCATTCTTCAGCAAAATGATGATAAACTTACTTGGAAACTTACAGTACAATGAGGTACTTCATTACCTGGATGATATCATCGTACCTAGCGAAGACGTGGACGCAAACATAAACTCATTGGAGAAGGTATATCAACGATTAATAGACAACAACCTCCGTTTGAAACCCAGCAAGTGTAAGCTAGGATATAAAGAAATCGAAATACTGGGATTCCTCATCGACGAACATGGACGACGACCGAGTCCAGAGCTTGTGGATCCAATACGAAAAATTCGCACACCAACAAGGATTAAATCTTTACAATCATTTCTAGGAAGCATCAACTTCTACGCGACCTTTGTCCCAAATTTAGCATCAATAGCACAACCATTAAGTCATTTACTTCAAAAGAATGTACCATGGAACTGGACTACCGAATGTCAAGAGGCCTTTGAAAAATTGAAGCTTGCATTAACTACAGCACCGATTCAGGCGCACTACGACCCCACCCTTCCCACCACACTCCGTACGGACGCATCGACTGGGGGGCTAGGAGCAGCTCTTTTTCAGACCCACATAATTGACGGTAAACTAATGGAAAAACTAGTTGCATGTATTAGTAAGGCCCTTTCACCTGCTATGCGCAACTACCAAGTGCCAGTTCTGGAAATGACTGCTATTACATGGGCGTTGAAACGACTTTCACATTTCCTCAAGGGAATTGCTTTTTCAATTGAAACGGATAATTCCACCCTACCATCGCTACTCACTTCAAAGAAAATACCGATGAGCCCGAAACTTTTCAGACAGGCAATGGTGCTTAACGATTTCAATATAATTAATTTAAAACACCTTGCAGGGAAGCTAAACTTTCTACCGGACCTGCTATCAAGAGCCCGAAACACCGACATGGACTTGTCAGTATGGATGGTTAGCGAAGCCGCTACAGATCCAGAGTTTCGAAGAAAACAACTAGAAGATCCTAAATTAGCTCAGATTATGAATGCACTAGAGGCAGGGCACCATAATAAGTTTGAAAATTATGTGATATTTAATGGAATTCTATATTTTCGAAACACAGATCCAAGGGGAGCAAAAGCATTGACAGTAATTCCCGAGTCGCTAAGAGGACATGTTCTCCATTGCCTTCACACTGCGGAACTGGGAGGTCACCTAGGAATCCGAAAAACTTTACATAAAATCCGACAACGTGCGTTCTGGCCGAGACTCAAAACGGATGTCATAAATTTTGTGAAGACCTGTCCGCAGTGCCAGCACAACAAAGTACCAAGAGTGAAACCAGCTGGATTGTTCCAGTTTATAGAAATACCTACTCATCCCTTTGAACGGATTCAGATCGATTATGCCGGGCCTATAAGTACTTCAACGAACCAGAATAAGTATATACTTACTGCGGTATGTTACCTCACAAAATTTTTAATATGCAAGGCCGTACCAAATTGTTCTGCTAAAGTAACAGCCAAATTCATAATGGAAGAGATTGTAACTAAATATGGCGTGCCGAGATATATTCAAAGTGACAACGGCCGTTTATTTATTAACGAAACACTCATGGAGTTAAATCAGATTTTAGGCACTACCCATATCACTTCATCTCCGTACATGGCAAGGACAAATGGAGCTGTAGAATCAACCCACGATGTACTCATGGAGATGATAAGATGTTTTATTGAAAAGAAGAAAAGGCATTGGGATCAAGCTCTACCTTTTTTGACGTTTTCTCTCAACACATCAATTCACTCAACAACAAATCTAACTCCCTTTTATTGCTTATATGGCCGTGAAGCAACTTTGCCAATTGATACCGAGCTTCCTTTCCTGTCAGAGGAGACCACCATTGATATGCATCAGCGAGGTCGTGATGCAAGAGAAATGGCTAAATTGGCAATCGAAAATGCTAGAACCGAGTGGGCCAAACGGTTTAATACCAGTAGACGCTACCTAAGATTCGAAATCGGCGATTTAGTATTGCTAAAAAATAAGCGTCGTGAAAAAGGAACATCTAAAAAACTTTTATCTATTTTTTCAGGCCCATATCTAATAATCGAGGATGTCGGCTTGAACGTGTATAAACTGGAGGGCAGACACAAAAATAAACTGATCCAGTTTAACGCTAATGTTGAAAGACTCAGGCCTTACTATGTGAGACGAGGAGAAATCATTCCACCTCGGAGGGAACTTAACAGACAGCAGGGAGCAGGTGTATGCGAGGACAGACCACAACCAACTAGTGAGGAGGCTACTATAGAAAGACCACCCCACACACTATTCGGCTCGGGCCCGTCCTCTTTCCAGGATCCGGGACCCCCTACTCTGTCTCCTCCATCTCCAATAAAACGGTTTACTCCTTCAGCTAACTTGCAACCACCTATACTCACACCTGAGCAGCCATCAATCAACATGCCTAATCAAAACGAGAACCAACAATTCGATGTTCAACAACATATAAATTTACCTAGACGTAGACCTGGACGCCCTAAGGGCTCTAGAAACCATAATTTACTAGACACTATGAACGACAAGTATATAGTAAACAAAGACAATATTCGTAGGCTAAGAAGTAACAATAGTGGCTAAACCATAAAATTTGTAAAATGTGAACTGAAATTTTTCTTTTGTAACCAAACAATATCGATGTGATACGGAGACACGATCAGTGTGTCGCTACTTCACACTCGTTATCCGGCCAGACATCACAACCACCCCAGCTAGTACCAAATGGTTGCTGTGGCTCAGTGGCTAATCACTGGAGGGCCGAAATATTACTCCCAAAATAGCTAATTCCGTGACATTAGAGTCGGCCCCATAACCAGGGGGACAGATTAACCGAGCTCAGGTTGGAGACGTGTTCGAAAGGTGAGGTTTTTCGCACTTACTGCGAGGAATACGCACCACAGAAAGTGTTTGGTTACTATGTAATTTTTAAAATTAATTTAAACAAAACGCTACTGAAATGTCTTTATTTGCAATATACTTGACGATAATTAATTAAGTTTACGTTTTAAACTAATGATAGAAATTTTTGTAGTTATTTGTCCATTTTGACACCCCATAAGGGTGACCTTCTACACTATTCAACTTATTTAGTTTATTTTTATTTTTTTCTTTATTGTAGATTTATGTCAAAGTTGGAGGAGCTCGGACAGAGCCGTACCTCTTAAAAAACTTTTATATTTTATTTTATTCATTTACGAATTTAAATTTATTTTGACTAGATAGTTTAAAAGTGTAGTACTCGGGACAAGTATACTACTTACCTACATTTAATATACAATAAATTAATGAAAATCCAAAAATATATACCTACCTAAGGCTCTAGGAGCGTAAAAGATATGTACCCATTAGGATTTTTTCTTCGAGTTGTATTAGCGACTATATTTCATGTCTCAACTCATTTGGGAATTATAGCAAACGCAGAATCCAGCTGTCTGGGCTACCCATGAGATAATATCCACATGCCTAACAATACATTCTAAACATTGTAACCGTCAAGGCAGACACATGTCACTAATAGTTACAATCAAATAATAGTATATAGTTCATAGTCTACTTACCTCAGCTACTTTTCTTTTTTGAGGGCTGAAAAACCATAAACAAAAACTTCCATGGGAAGTAACAACCTTAGTTAAATTATTTAAATACCATTTAAATTTTAATTGTAATTAAAAGTTACGATAGTTAAATATAATTGTCATATGATTAAATATAAGTATGTAATTAACCCGTATTGTAATAATATTTACGTACATACCTGTATTTGTAAAGAATTAGTTGAATTTACCGCCTAGAAATTTTGAAAATCTGGCCACCCTAAAAACCAACAGACAGGGTCAGGTCACCTGCTAAACTAAAACAAAACTCCAAGGGAGACGATTTTTATTAGTATCTGGTCACTTGAATTTTATTGTGTCATTATCAGTGAAAAATAATTTAATTGTAATTTAATTTAACTATAATTAGTTAATTGGGTTATGTAATTAGGTATAATTAGCTATAGAATACGTACAATATACTTACTTTTTGATTTGCCTTAAAACCAAATTTTGTCTCTAAAAACACCCGGGTACTATACGCAGCGCCGGTCCGGGCATCACCCACATCGTACACTCAGCATAGGAACCATCTCGTCATGTTACAGAAAACTAGAATCAACAGAATCCAAAAACGCGAACAGACACTACGAATTTTTAATTTTGACTATAATTGCACTCAAAAACCTCCATTATCTTTAAATATCAATTAAACTTTAAATCTTACAACAATATTATTATGTGTATCAGGTAGACTAGGTTATTACGAAAATTTTGATATCTAACTTACCTTTGTACTCCAAATTTTGACTCCGTTATTGAAATGATAATCTTGAAGGCCGTGGGTTCCGTGTTAACTCGTGTAAACAGGAAAAGATTTGAATAATTATGAATTTTGTACTGTATGATTAGATGGACCATGCTACAGCATTATGAACAAAATGTCTGAACCAAATCGATAAGATTGAGACGTGGATGTGACATATGTAATGTTAAGATTCATTAGTATTAAGTTTTAATTAGTGTAATAATTATATGTAGTATATAGCTATTAACCATTATAATATAATGCAATGTAACGCCTCCAAACAAAAGGAAGCGAGGGTATGTTATGTACGTGTAGTACATAAGGACTATCGTCCCATAATATATTGATGACGACAATGTTATTGTAAATGTGTACCATCATCATAATATAATCAGAGCAGAGATCAGAGTCTTGCTCTGCACTTGATCTGCACTATTGCAGACAGAACTGTGTGAACTACTGAGAAGTAAACTTGTACCTCTTACAAGCCATACAGCGAGAACCACAATAAACACTATACCTATCTATATAGGTACACTGATTAAGAGATTGCCTTTACACACACAGACATTTATTACATTCATACAAAACCATAAGGCATCCTTAACAGTCATTTCTTTTCAACTAGAATAAGGCCAATTGCTTGCAACTGAATTTGTGTTTTATGCGCCGTCTCGGTGTGTGGAACTGCACAGAGTAATTTTAAATTTTGTTTCACAGACCTAGACAGCCCATACGACACAAACTCAGTTGCTGGCAACTGGCCCTATTCTAGTTATGTTATATTGGAGAATTTATTAGTGTACTTACGTCGATCCCAATTCCCCCTAGTCTATATATAAACCTAAGTTGGCAATTGAGTGCATCTTGTTGTAGTATTTTTAACGAATAAATCACATTTCCTGTAACAGTAAACTTGTGCAATATTCAAATTCCGACATGCAAGTCAAACGGATGCTCAATAACATACCTTGCACTTTGCACTATTTCAGTTCTTCCCTCAGCCCGGTTTACTATTTATATTTTACTTCACGACTTGGTGTCGGTATTGCATGACTAGATGCTTTTACAGTAGGTGCAGTGTGTGTCCTTTTTTTGTACTATCTCGTATAAAAGTAAGAGTTGGTTTATCCCATCGACTAACCGCGGATCCAAAAAGAAACCTGGGAGCATTAGCCCCCATCATAGAAGAAAATTTTTAACATTGTAGAAATGGCAGTGGCCATTTCCAATATGGCAGCTTAAGATTGTTAGCCCCTAACAGGATGTTGCCTTTCTCAAATAACTTTGAAGAAATAGGCACGTATGTTAGAAAATGAGAGTTACTCTTATGCGTCGACCCTAGGAATTAGTGAAATTATGATCTGACCTTATATCCTGTAACTCGTTTTCTGTCAACTGTAGTGTTGGTCCTTCGTGAACGCCTTTCGTGAAGGTCGTCGGACAGCGATTCGGTTACTCCGCCTCAGTTCTTGCCGTCTATACGCTTTGTCTTTGAATGATTCCCTGATTTCAAGTTACCCCTAACAATTTGAGTTCTTGACCGCCTTTTCCCTTGATCTCGGTCTTCTCAAGTCCAAGTCAGGTCAAGAATCTCCGTCCAGTCTCAAAATTCAGTGTGGGTGTGTGTGATAAATGTGGCTTAGTATGAGGTGATTCGTGATGAAGTAAATAAGTGAGACGGAAGACAGTGTTCAAGAGTTTTAGCCTCTCCAGGCAATAGTTTTTATTCAGTCTTTTAGCTTTCAACTCTGGTCACAAGACAAAGAGCTAAGTGCCGCCTGTGGGTGAGTCGTTCTAAACCCACGGCTCTGTCTGACTATAAACTAAGATAGTCTGCTATGTGGCGCAGCCTGCTTGAAATAGCGGTCTGCCCTACTCTCTGCCTCGTCCAAAGCTTGCAAGTCAAAGATGCGTAGTAATTGTCTTGCCGACTTGAACAGTTTGCGGGACCATTCGGTATAGACAATATCTTTGACTACAAGGTAGGACGGCTCTCCAGGAACGACTGAGGACTGAAGGAGGCTGGACTCCTTATATAGTCCCTGAAATCTCAAGGGTCGGGCCAAGGGGTTGCTTAGGAATTTTACTTTGGTTACTGCCTGCCACTCAACTGTCAAGGCTGGATAGAAAAGCCTTAGTTCAATAGTGATTAATGTATGGTCGAGCTAGATAATCTCGACAGTATTCCGGGAATTTCTCTCTTCCACTATTTGGGTCAACTGTTCCTTTGTAAATGTCCATTTTAGACATTTTATTGACCTCTGGAAGGAACCATTTACCCTTTGTCTTTCAACCTAAAGTCGTCCTAAAAAGTGTCCTGGGCATTTAATTCCAGAAATTGAAGTGCATCCGTTGTGACGTTTGACTGTCGTAATAACGTCAAGGGATTCTAGATTTATTGATTAGAATCAATAAATGCATCAAAACCTAACGGTATCAAGTCATACATGCACTCAGAGTCTTTCTTCTCTATATTAAGTGACAAGTGTTTTCTTGGTATTTGTTCTTCAATTGAATACTATTTTTCTTAAAGGGAGAGGGTTCCAGAGGCTATTAATAATAGGAATGTGTATTCCTATTTTATTGCTCCCTCAGAGCCCTTTGCCTTCCCTGCCAACGCTCTCGGTCCCCTTTCCTCTATTGTTGTTGTTTTGCATCTTAGAGATGCGCTACTGCAACCCTGTCCTTGGAATTCCTATATAGATATATAGATCCCTAATTCTATATAATTCTATTCTTCTCCCTTCCCTGTTCCCTTCTTTTATAATTGAAATGTTGAACTGGATCATTCAAATAGACAGTCAACACCATCCTCCCAAAAATCTAGAATGGTCACCATTCTTAAAGAATAATAATTTTGCAGTGTTTAAGAATATAATCCAAATCTTGTTTGGACCATAGCAACTACGAGCATAAATAAAAGATAGTTATTGATTTCAATTTTTTGGCAGATAAATAAACATTTTAAGATTCGTTATCTAATAATATATTAAGACGGCTACTGAAAACAGCAATTAACTAGGTTTACTTGGGAAACTCTGTTAATAGACTGCTAATTTCCATTCATTTTGTTTATAGATATTTAAGAACATAGGCAAGCGTTTATAGCTCATGTCGCCTGCTTGAATGATTCACGCTAAGCGGTTCAGTTCAAGACGCCACCATATCAAGACGTTCTTAGAGTTTTCGTCGGTTGTCGTATTTGAGTTCTTCCAAGTAACCGCACAATCAATCTGCTTCCCTCAAGCGCATGATCTTACTACATTTTAGTCAGACGATATCTTGTTAAACTTTAATTTTGTGCGGTCTTTCATTATTCGTCATTCCAATTAAGCATTCTACTATTTGGATTGTATTACTTTTGCCTTGTAGATAAGAACATGAGGTGGTTGGTTGATTATCCATATACTTCCTTTAATTCATTCTAATAATTTACTTGGACATATAACGAATTTATACAGTTGGCTAGTCTGACAAATTTCACATAAGTACCTATCGTTATTAACTAAGGTGTTACGTACTCTTTGATTACTACATGGTGTACGAGAATAGAAGCGCTGTGACTTCCTTGTCAATACAATAATGTATGGTTACATAGAAGATTCTTGTAACGCAATCACCTTTAGCTAATGCTAGTATCAAATGAGTGGTATTATGCCTAGCTAAGCTATTATGAATTTTATTTTATTCTCAGCTATAACTCAAACTGTTAGCTTCATTTCGCGTGACTCAGTGTCAACAGTAGGTTTTCTAACGGTCTACAGTAGAGGTCTATGTAAACGCCGTAAAAGATGCTAAAGTCTTATAACTAAGTTGATTATTAGTGATCTAATTTGGTTAGTCAGACCTGCCCTTAGTTCTCTATCTTCGTTAATACATATATTTGTACATCATGCTCAGGGTAACAATGTCAATTTTTTACGCTTTGTTTGTGATTTTAACATTTTATGTATTTTATTTTATTTTCTTGACAATTCCCTCAGCTTCTTCTACCTTTTTAAAGAATTTTCTAAGCGTGAGTCCAATGGTAGTCATCTATTGGTTATCTCGTCTTCCTCCATCGTAGTTTGTGTGCAGTCACATTGTCTTATTTTGAAATTCTTTGCTGATCTTCTTAGTTCTATTCCGCAGGGTTGTAGTAGTCCTTGCCTTAAAGACGTGCACTTCTTCCTAGGCAGACACTTTTCTTGGAAGTCCGTAATAAGTTGCAGTTCCCCGGTGTCCGTAGTCTCGTCGACTAGACTATGGGCGAGGAATCCACCTCTGCATACGTATCTCCATGTCATATAGATGTTTTGTTCTTTCTAGAACTGCCTGTAAATCAAAACTAAATTCTGTGCTTTCCAACTCTCGTTGGCCAGCTTTATACCTTTCTTGAGAGCAGGATCCAATGCTCTCTCTCTCTATACTTCACGAGTAACCTTTTGATTGATGCGCGACTTCATAGTTGGTTCTCAGAACCCGTGTTTAGGTAAATACTGACTACTAGTCATTTACCAGGGCAATCCTTGTTGCACTAGCTATTGTATACTTATTAAGCTCGATCGATTCTTCCTTCTAGTGCTCAAATGCCCATCTTTTATCTGCTTTATCAAATCGTTTTCAGGCTTCTAGGTTGAGAAACGCTCATCTCTAGACTTTGAGTCACTCGCATGACTACCTGGAGGGTAAGTCCAATACATTAAACACAATCAATATAAATCCTTAAATGATTGTCACAGGCATTTTAGTGGGAGTGTTTTAAGCTCCAGTCCAAGGTATGTCTGTTTATAAACTAAATCAGCTCTGTATCCATACATGTGAAGCCCAGAGATAAGTTTTAGATGAAATTATGAGTATATACAGGAATCTAGCTGAAATGTTCTCTGAACACTTCCTAAATCACTGCCTTCTAGAATATTCCAAATATTCTCTACTTCTGAGCGCGTCCCTGACGCTGCTTTGCGTTTTAATATAAGTTTGCAAAATGACATGCATTTAGTATTAAACTCATATCCTGAAAATAATTTTTATTTCACCATTTTTGTATCCGTATTATACGAATTCAACTTGTTTTCCTATCTAGTATAGGAAGACTGACCATTTCTATGTCTTGACCATAAATTTATAGTCAACTAACCATGTCTATGACAGTATTTCATAAAATGACAGACCAAGATGTAAAACTGATGCGCCTATCTTTGGCCAAATGTCTCATTTCAACGAGTGTGGGTTGGGTTGACCTCTTTTTAAGTCAACTGTCTAACTTATAAGAGTGTAAGTTGTAGACCAGTCAAAATGTTTCTCATCTCTTCCTATACTTCTTTTTGTGTACTAGACCCATTTAGCTTAAATCCGTTAGGAGCGCAGCATCTACTTTGGGTTAGGGTAATGGAAATGTTATCCTTTAATTAGTAAGCTTAAGCTCCTAATAGTTCCGCATCTACCTTAAGTTCGGGGTGTGGGAATGATGATCCTAAATGTAATAGAGATTACTTGTCTCAGTCTGTCTCAGCATCTACTTGTGGTCTACGATGTAGAAATCCATGCTGAGTCCTATCGTCGGTCTGCTGACTTACTTAAGGGCTATAGTGACCATTCGTTTTGTCCAACATGAGCATCGACGTAGTAGGTATCTGTTTGGTGTAAGATACCTAAGGTTTGTCCTACACTGTTTTTGTACTTGCTAGTTACTAGTTAGTATTTGATACTTTTGCCTTTTAAAGGCATTCGCTGCTGTGTTTCTGCTAGTTCTTTTTTAAATGCGTCAAGTTGTATTTTCCTGATGCTAACTGGTTTATCGTTTTAAAGATAAATATACTTTTCTACTAATAATAGGAATTTGCATATTTCTAAAACTCACAATTAAAATTTTTATATTTTTCAAAAACATGGAAATAAACTTATTGCAATTTTCAAAAACCATGCCAATGGAATAATCTGCCTTTTTTCTCAAACTTGTACATAGAATATTTTGCATCCTTCAAAATTTGTAAATAGAATAGTTTGCCCTTTTCAAAATCGTTTAGTTAGGACATTTTGCATCTTTAGAATACTTTAATAAAAATTTTGCTCTACATTGAATTTTAATGCGTACTTTGCATTTTATAAAAACGTGGAATTAGAATATTCTGCCTCTTTAAAACGTGTAAATAGAAGGTTTTGCATCTTTCAAAAAAAAAAAACCTGTCAATGAAATATTTTGAACTTTTCTTAAACTTAGACATAGGACATTTTACAATTTTTGTGGGCCGTCGAAAATAAAAGCCATGTCGATATCAAATTCCCTTCTTATTTGTTCCCAGTCACTTGCTTATTAAATTTTTTCCTTTCCCATTGGTCCATTTTACTACTTCCCATATTCAATTTCCATCCATTCCTAATTCCATTCCAAATTTCATTTCAAATTCCATTTCCACTTGACTCATGTTTATTTGCTCATAATTAATAATCCCTTCCTTTTTGTCCCTTTAACTGCTTCCCATTCTAAATTTTAATCCCTTTCCAATTCCGTTCCCAACTTTTGTTCCCCAATACTTCAAAGTCAAATGCTCATAGGCTCTTGTCCCTCAATCCTCCCTACTATTGTCTCCCCCAGCAGAGACAAACTTTAAAGAAGGCAGTGTAATTGTAGGGGTCGTCCATAAATAATATCATACAAAAAATCTCCGTATAGGACACGCTGCTTAGCTAGTCAATGAATGACTATCTTTACCATGGGATGTTATCAGTATTCGAGTAGACCCATAGGCCCTACTTCATAAAAGTATTTATGACGAACCCCCAACTAAATGGAGATCTTGTGTCTGTCCCTGTCCATCATTGTAGGAATGCTCACGCGGTCAGTTTCCTTATACACTCTACCTGCTTCCTTTCCCTTTCATTATCAACTTCGCTCTGAGTGCTCCGCTCAGCCCAAATTATTTTTTTTAAAGGGAATATAATATATTAAAGTAATGGGACTTCTCACCCTTGTCCCTGTCCCTTACTATATGCCCCTTCACCTTCGATTTCGTAGTCGTTCTTGTTGTAGCTTCCACTGCTCGTCACAGTAAAAACTCAGATGCGATGCTTCCTATTGCCCATACTTTTCCTATGCCTTGTCCCCTTCGTTTTCGTTGTCGCCTTCCTCACAATTCAAAAGGGCTCAGATGCAAGGCTCCCTACGATGCCCATACTCACTACAGGTTCACTCTCAAGTCCTTTTTTTATTGGCTGTCGTTATGCTCCTGTCCCTGTCCTTTTTCCATTCTGCCTCAACACAGTTCCTCCTTCCTATCCCTTACAGCTACTAATATTATTATATTATATTTATTTTAATTTGCCTATCAGTGTAATAGTATGAGATGCGGATGAGAATTGGTGCTTTTAACGTGGTATGTTCCTTGATTTACAATAAATGAGAGAGAAAGAGCGATACTTGAGGTATCGATGCAGCTACTGGTGCCGATGCCGAAACCAATGAAGTTGGTCTGTTCCTACCTCAAAACTCCACAATCCACACAGTACACAGTACTACATTCGTATCTTATTTATTCTTTCAATATACACAAATACATTTTATAATATTTCCTTTATAAATTAATAGTAAGTCCCCTTTTTTTGTAACTTTTCCTCTTCCCATTAGACAATAATATTATTTCCAAATCCTCAGACAGAGACAATATTCAATAAATTTACAAAATTTTTTTTAAATGCTGATCATTATTATATCTTTTTTTTTCTGAATAATTCATTGTTATCATTGTAAATTTCCATATACACAGACCATATTAAATAAATACTTATAATTTTACCCGCTGATCAAACTTCTTCGAATTTTTTTTTTGAGTACTATAATTTTTATATCGAATTACAAATCTTAAATATAATTCCTATAGATATAGACCATAATAAATACATTTACATAATTTTGAACGCTGATCCACTTTATATTAAATTTTCTGATTAATATAAATTTATTTCACATCACTCCTCCCCTCTCATTTTTACTTACAATATTATCCTCCTTGCTGCTGTCCTCTCCACTAGAACACATAGGACATGTCCAAAGGGAATGAGCTCCTTTTTCAGTTCACTCCTTATCTAATGCAGACATGAGGATCCGTATGGTCCATGGGGCAAACCGGAGCTGGTTGTCTCACAGCACAATAGTTCCAGCCAGTCAACCTGAAGTGAATGTGCTTTAAGCCTTGCTCCAAGGAAGGCGGACTCCGGGGCGAGTCAGGAATAGGAAACCCGAAATTGTCCACCTCAATAATGTCGTCGTCGTCCTCGTCCAAAGTAATGACCACGGGTTGAGGTCGTGGTCTGAGCACTCTCTCACTAACCAAACTTGGTGGTGCCGGCAGTACCAACTGCGGGGGCAAAGGCGCTTCCTCCTCCACTTCTTCTCTTCCCATAATGCTCAACGGAGCGGATGAGATCCATTGCGAGGGTGGCTGTATGGGAGCCCTCCCTCCAGTATAAGCGGGCAGGACCCGGTGCTCCGACTGTCTGCCTCGACGAGTTTGTATAGAAACTGACTCGTTCTCACTTCTCTCGTCCTCGGAGCTCTCCGTCTCCGTGCCACTACTCTGCATGATGGCCCTCCCTCTTTTCTCTCGTCCTCGTCTCTCTCCCAGGATTTTTACTAATTCGCAGTACTCTTCGGCCTTTGCCAGAGACTGATTGAATTTGTCTAAACTTACTTCCATGTTATAGTGTTCCTTCTCTTATTTTCCGAAAATAATGTCCATTTTCTCGATTGTGGTTAAATAATCCATGACAAAAAATCTATTTTTCTCTGAGAGAATAAAAAAATATAGGAAATGAAATCAGCTCAAAAATTAAAAAATAAATCATACATTTACAGTGAAGGGTTCTGTCTTATATACAACGTTTTGGTTGATAGTCATGTGACACAAAGCCCTTATTTTATTATAAAATGGTCCAACCAATTTTTAATTTTTAGCATTCTGTTTACTGTCGTGATTCTCCAGTGAAACCACATTGGAAGAGAGAAACATCCTAACTCAATCCACTGTCTACTGTCGTGATTCTCTAGTAGGACCATATTGAGAGAGAGAAACATTCTCAATTTATTTTACAAATTTCCACTTTTTACAATTAATTGACCTTTTTCGTCAAATAACTAGCCATGTAAGGTACCTTCTCGGATTTCACCCAGGTATTTAGTGTACCAAATTTTTGAATTATAATTCAATTCATTTTTAGTCTTAATTTTCTTATAGGCTAATAAATATTTATTAACATGTCAATCCAATGACCTCCGGCTTCCTAAATTTTTCAATTTTATCGGTTTTTTCTTGTTTTTGTCGCTAATTTATCTACGTTTTCTTCTTTTATTTTTTTATTTTCTTATTTAACTTCTACTTATTAATAAAAAGGCGAATCAATATTATGAAAGATAAACTTTTTTACGTTGCTTTATCGAAGCTCTACAAATTGAACACAATACCATAAGGCTAAGGCACTCAACGCATGCAAAAATATGTGCACAAGGCAAGCATATTGCATTAAGAGGTGCCTTAAAGCATATTTTACATACAGTAGCCTCGTTCTCACTGGGATTTTGGACTTTGATAATCAGGCGAATGGGTCGAACACCACAATTAATAGAATGGGTTTCTGTGTTATTTGGGGTCTAGGTTGTTCTGGCCTTTTTGCGAGGGGCCGGATTCGGGATATGTGTTATTGATCTTGTACTCGTAGATGGTCCAGCTTAATTAGAAGCATTCTCATCTTGTGGGGGAAAGTACGCCTGATTTGGACCGTCAAAATAAGGTCTTCTTGTGCGTGATTGACCTGTTCTCATTTCTTTTAAGTTATAAGGTCCGCAAACGTCATAACTTGGTGGTCTTTCACTTGCAGGTTAAGCTGGAATGACGTTTTCGACCTCTGTCTCTATTCTTATATTGCCCACAAGATCCGGAAATTGTAGAAACGGACACTGAGCGGAATGACGCATATGCTTTGACCCTGCCTCATCTGTGGCTTCAAATTTACCGAGGCAGACAAAACAGTAAGTACACGTCACAAAATCAGCAAATCCTAAATAGGTGAAGCCTTCTCTTGCTAGACTTTGAGCAGAAACATGCGGGCATTGCCAATTTGTAAATGTCAATAATCTTTCGGCTTCTGATCTCACTGGAGATTCTTGCTCTGCGATTGCCCTTCTTCTGGGGTCAGCTCGTCTAATCATTCGATTCTTGACGTCCTGTACTATCAGTCTAGGGTTATTCTCTGCCATATTTCTATCTTCGATTCGTAATACCTTTAAATTTTTACGAAAAAGGTTAATTAAACTATTCATTCTCTTTCTGAATCTTGTCGTCATGGCAATCGTTTTTCCATCTAGACACTATCTGATCCTCTGGTTGTACAAATCCTCTTTCTATGTCATCGCTTAAATATCTAAATATATGCTCCTCATATTTTTTAAGAAAAGCTAATTCTAATTGTACCCACCCCACAGGAATACTTATGTGTATACCGGGTTGATAAATCAAAACGTCATTGTTAGTGCTACTCATGAATCTCCGATACCAGATTTTAGCTCTATCCGTCACGAAACGATCAAACTCTTCTACTCTTCCTAAATCAGTCCATTCTTGTTTTATTGCTACTCTCGTAAATCTGCATATGAATTCTATCTGGTACCCTACTCCTGTATACTTCTGAAAAAAATATCTACTAAAACATTTTCCACATGGTCCTGCCGCCATCTTAAATAACGATTAGACTGCTATTTTTATGTGTTTGAGCCGTGTCTCATCATCATTGCCTCATATACAGTACCCCAGCTAAGTAAAGGCCCGTCGTCGTCTGAATAATTGTGGAAAAGTTCTTCAAGAGGACCTTTTGATTTTTTATTTTCAATGTAGTTATTAAACGTAACGCTAGTCTCGCCTGTTAAAAAGCTTGGGTAATATTCTATCCTTAGTAAAAGAGTCCATTTGCAGCGATTAGCTAACAGCATATAATCCATAAGAAAAGGTATTGGGTCTACTTTGCCATCATATCTAATAATATAACCATGTGTCGCCATATTTTTTAAAATATTACATGCTGCTACTTTTATAAGTTGAATTATATCTTAAAATAAATACTTCACAAATAGAACCCCAGCTAACATAAAATCCTCTATCTTCTAAATACTTCCGAATGAGCTCTTTTAAAGGTCCTTCAGTCTTCACTAACTCTATGTAATTGTTAAATGTCGTGCTTGCGTCGTCTATCAGTAAATAAGGTAAATGCTGAATCATGCGTAAAATTTCCCATTTACATATGATACTAAATTCCATGAAATCTATTAAAAATAACCTAGGATGAGTTTTACCATCGTATTTTTTTACACTAATATAACCTAACCCATCCATGTTTGAATATCAAATAACCCCATTTCCAACTTCAGCTAATTATAATAAAATTTGTAAGTTAAAAAGGGTGTGTAACTTAAACAGTCGCTTTCCGCTCAGCAAGTGACAAGTAGCTAGTATCGTAAGTCTGCAAAATTCTTATTTCAAATCTTGCCCGACCTTTTACCCTGTCTACCTCCACCAGATTTCGTGTTGCCTTCCTCAAATAACTTTGAAGGAATAGGCACGTTTGTTAGAAAATGAGAGTTACTCTTATGCGTCGACCCTAGGAATTAGTGAAATTATGATCTTACCTTATATCCTGTAACTCGCTTTCTGTCAACTGTAGTGTTGGTCCTTCGTGAACGCCTTTCGTGAAGGTCGTCGGACAGCGATTCAGTTACTTCGCCTCAGTTCTTGCCGTCTATACGCTCTGTCTTTGGATGATTCTCTGATCTCAAGTTACCCCCAACAATTTAAGTTCTTGACCGCCTCTTCCCTTGATCTCGTTCTTCTCAAGTCCAAGTCAGGTAAAGAATCTCCGTCCAGTCTCAGAATTCAGTGTGGGTGTGTGTGATAAATGTGGCTTAGTATGAGGTAATTCGTAATGAAGTAAATAAGTGAGACGGAAGACAGTGTTCAAGAGTTTTAGCCTCTTCGGGCAATAGTTTTTATTCAGTCTTTTAGCTTTCAACTCTGGTCACGAGAGAAAGAGCTAAGTGCCGCCTGTGGGTGAGTCGTTCTAAACCCACGGCTCTGTCTGACTATAAACTAAGATAGTCTGCTATGTGGCGCAGCCTGCTTGAAATAGCAGTCTGCCCTACTCTCTGCCTCGTCCAAAGCTTGCAAGTCAAAGATGCGTAGTAATTGTCTTGCCGACTTGAACAGTTTGCGGGACCATTCGGTATAGACAATATCTTTGACTACAAGGTAGGACGGCTCTCCAGGAACGACTGAGGACTGAAGGAGGCTGGACTCCTTATATAGTCTCCGAAATCTCAAGGGTCGGGCCAAGGGGTTGCTTAGGAATGTTACTTTGGTTACTGCCTGCCACTCAACTGTCAGGGCTGGATAGAAAAGCCTAAGTTCAATAGTGATTTATGTATGGTCGAGCTGGATAATCTCGACAGTATTCCGGGAATTTCCCTCTTCCACTATTTGGGTCAACTGTTCCTTTGTTAATGTCCATTTTAGACATTTTATTGATCTCTGGAAGGAACCATTTACCCTTCGTCTTTCAACTTAAAGTCGTCCTAAAAAGTGTCCTGGGCATTCAATTCCAGAAATTGAAGTGCATCCGTTGTGACTTTTGACTGTCTTCATAACGTCAAGGGATTCTAGATTTATTGATTAGAATCAATAAATGCAACAAAACCTAACGGTATCAAGTCATACATGAACTCAGAGTCTTTCTTCTCTATATTGAGTGACAAGTGTTTTCTTGGTATTTGTTCTTCAATTAAATACTATTTTTCTTAAAGGGAGAGGGTTTCAGAGGCTTTTAATAATAGGAATGTGTATTCCTATTTTATTGCTCCCTCAGAGCCCTTTGCCTTCCCTGCTAACGCTCTCGGTCCCCTTTCCTCTATTGTTGTTGTTTTGCATCTTGGAGATGCGCTACTGCAACTCTGTCCCTGGAATTCCTATATAGATATATAGATCCCTTATTCTATATAATTCCATTCTTCTCCCTTTTCTATTCGCTTCTTTTATAATTGAAATGTTGAACTGGATCATTTAAATAGACAGTCAACAAGGATTCCAAACCTCTCCGCCCCCAGGGAAAAAATCCTGGATCCGCCGCTGCCGTCAGCTCTATAGGACTTCACGGCTTGCCGGGACAATGCCTTTCTCCGAACCCGATTTAAGCTATTTTGGTTATGCTGCAATAAGATTACCAGATTCTCAAATATGGACACCCTCCGCCACCTGTCACTTGTACATTGTACCAGAAGGAGTGAATCCATGTTAATCACAATATCGTGCATGTACACGTGGATTGCTAGGTGTAGATATAATTATCAGGACGTGCGTAAATCACGTAATAAATCCATCCAACATAGTGAACTCCTAACATCATTTTCAGTATGTACGCCTATGTAAAGGGATAGGCATCCTGCACATCTACTCCAAGGAGTGTACAGCGTCAATACCTCATGCTCCCTACCTATACTAACTTAAATAAAGCAACGTGTTCTTTAAGGTACACTTAAAACTAACCCACTTATAGACAAAAGAAGTCAAGGGGCGGCGCCAAGCTATATCAAACAAAGAAGTTTCTAGACTGTTATTATTTTTCTAATGCAACAAGAACAGCCTTACCTTTTGCTGTTAGGTAAGGTGGCAGTTAAAAGCCATCGTACCAAGCCTTATGATTTCCTTTTACTCTGTATCAAATTTATCAGTTTATTTTTAAATAATTTATCCGTTCTTTCTTACTATAAACTTACGAGCAAACGGTAAGACCCCATTTTCAAGGATCTTTACGAAATATGGCCAGTCGAATTGAGCATCACTGACTTAGTCTACACACACCCAAACTTAATGCGCATATGGACATTTACTATTTTTTAAAAATTTAAAACAAATTTAAAATTTCTCGAAATTTAAAAACTGATTTTTCTTATGGCGTTTAACATGGCGGTTTTTTGAAAATGCAGGTAATGGTATGGTTTTGTTTCATTTTTTACTTAAAATACCTAAAATTTAAGTTTGACTATTTTGACCAGAGTATTTGTATTTAAGTGTGCAGATAGTGTCAAATAACTGCAAATAGTTGTATCTGCAGAAAGCAACTTACAATTACTACGTAACTATGCAAATGAATGGATCTGAAATATAATTATTATTGTATTTACAATCGAAACAAGTAAAGTAAGAATTTTAAAGTTGCAAAATCAATTTCTCTATTCTTTTCTTGAATGTATTTGCCTTTTGAAAATTACAAACTATATTGTATACTAAAAACTAGTATAAAATTTTTGTGATATTAGTCCAAAGTACACTTTTTTAAATGCATGCTGGTGAATCTAACCAATTATGTTTTGCTGGCTTGAAATACGCAAAAACTTAAATCTGTGTTGATACGACATCTAGTGGCAACTGAATGAACTAGCTTGTCATTGGCTAATAGTAGAAGCGAGCCAAAAATGTTCGAATTTAAAATTTGATTCACTGAATAGTAGTCCACGAATAGTAATTTTCAGTGAAAATAGTTTCGTTTTCCCGTCCTTATCTCAAAATTCCAATTTAAATGTTCATAAAAGTTTATGAATAATGTTTTGCGGAGTAACATTTAAATCGACCTATTCAGTTTTAATAAACTTTTATTAATCATTCACCATGGATTTAAAACGACTTCTTTCTGTCATTGAACAGTACGCTTAACTAGCACAACCCGTCAATGTGGATCACCGTCCAAAAAGGTAAATCACTGAATAATATTACCAGCAATACTAGTTTGTTTGATATAATTAATAACATGCGTATGTAGGTATACATATTGATTAATTCTATCGATTTAGTCGTAACCTGTCACCAATTTTTGCTTTACGATTTGTATAACGTAAGTCTAACAAAATTTAATAATTACGTATTTTTCGTTAAATTAAATGCTATATCGCGGGCGAAGGATCAAATCCGTATCGTTTCATTATTTTGTGGAAGCAAATCCGCATTATTTCATTTTTATTAAAAAGCAAATCCGTTTTCTTTCATTTTTTATTGGTACTGAACGCTTTTAACTTATCTAACTTGGCAGATCTAACTTACGGTCAATTCAACCTATCCCAATGTAACCTATGGCAGTTTTAACTTGTGGTCATTTTAACCTATTTCGATTTAAATTGTGGCAGATTTAACTTGTTTTGTTTACCTTTTGTATTACATTGTACATCAAAATAATGGTAGTGTTAAACTGCGATGGAATGCTCATGCATATTTTGTTTTAAACTATACAAATTACGATAATATTACGTTTTATCATACTACTGTTTTAAATACATAAGCTGGGGCTGGTAACATCTGATTCCTAAATTCGCTGAAAATTGGAATGCCCTATTCTTTTGCAGTGTACAATCTTTTGCTTAATAATTTTATTTAACTTTCACAGTCGTAATGCAAGCTTGCGACTGTCAACCTTTTTTAATTTCAACTTCTTTAATATTTTAGTTATTTTATGTACCGACGCAAGGAAAATTATGCAGTATAAAAAAAGGTATGCAAATATGTACAGTAACTAATTGTTTGACCTGATATGCAAGACAATACAGTAAGTAATCCAAGATTAAAGCTATGTTCTACAGAAATAGTTCTTGTCTTCTTGTAAATACTTTGTATTGTAACTTTATTGTAAATCGTTAAGTTTGAAACAAGATAGGTCTGAATATTCCATCGCAATTTAACACTATTATTGTGTTGTACCATGTAATACAAAAGTTAAATAAAACATAAGTTACATCTGCTACAAGTTAAATCAAAATAAGTTAAAATGACCACTAGCGAGCCCGCGTAGCTCAGTGCTTACTGCACTGGTGTCTATGAACCTGCTGTTTAAGCAAATGCTCGCTTCAGGTCTTAATGATCGAGACCAGCGGCGGTGGCAAGTTTTCCCACTGGGTTTTCCTTGTCCACAAGGCAGTGAAGGGCTCGGCGGCTCTGAACGTCAATGTAAAATGAAGTTCGCTATAGAAGTAGGCACGACTAATGTTGGAATGACAAAACATGTGTGATGGCACAGTACAAGAAGTGAATTCGAGGTCGGGCACCCTGTAAGAACTGCGGTTAAATCGGGGCAACCTCAAATTTATTTTTATTTTTTATTTAAAATGACCACTAGGTAAGACGGCCATAGGTTAAATCGGAATAGATTGAATTAACCATAGGTTAGATCTGCCAAGTTAAATGTGATAAGTTGAATCGGATACGTTAAATGTAGGTAAAATCGTTTTTATTAAAATGAGATACTTATTTACAATTTTGTTTCGATTCGAAATCAATTTTGTTCAATATTGATATTAGGCATAGTTTAAATGATCTTGGTTAGGGTTCGTTCAAATATGACGTTATGGGTCAGGCCATTGGGTCTCTGTGGAGTTTGGATACGGATGAGAATATTATATGTTAAAGATAGAAACTTTAGGGAACATTCTTATGACGAAGGGGTCATAGAGTCCTCGAAATACAGATATTTTGATGGCATTACTTATGGACGACTCCTTATACATTTTATAAAATATGAAGTTTGAACCTAATTAATTAATCCAAAGCGTGAAAATTGGTAACTTCGAAGTAAAAATATCTTTTGATTTAAAATAAATAAAATAGTTACGTTGTATGCCATCAAACTACGCATAATGTCAATATCTAACAAAAGTGATTACGAATGAATACGAAATAGTAATTAAATCTCTTATCTTAATAAAAAATGCAAGAACACGGATTTGCTTCTCATTGAAGATGGAAGGATGCGGATTTTCATCTAGCAAATAATAGAAGGAACGGATTTATTTCTTCGACCACGATTTGTGTAGTATGTGAATGTAATGCGTAACCACTTATATACTACACTGTGGTAACTTTATTGGGTCTTATATTAAATAATTATTTGTGTGCTACCGCTCAAGTAATTGGTTAATTTTTGCGGTGATTTAGAGGAAAGGTGGACATTCAATTAGTAGACGAGAATCAAAATGGTATGGGAATAAATCCTGTAGTTGTTGGAATTGAGCTCCTGATTCAATTAATTAAAATATTTCTGGACTACACGAAAATCTTGCAGCTGTGCAATGAAGCTGAATCATTGTGTACAACAGAATTGTATAGAAAGTTTGTCAACATTCAAAACAAGTATGACGTTTGTGAACAGGACATAGTTGATGAAGATTGCGATGGTACGTTTAAATTTATTTAAGTTAAAGCTGATAATAGTTTATGTTAATAAAGTAAATAAGTTACCTGTTTTAAATTTTTTGCATTATGATTTAACAAAGGTCATGTTTGAGTGATCTTGAGCGAGTTGAGTTTTAATAAATTTAAATATTAAACAAAATTTTGCATAGAACACTAATAGAATGATTTCTAGGGGAGTATCAAATCTAATAAAACCTATTCAACCCCCACTAAAATTGTCTCTAAAATAAATTAAATTAGGTACAATAATAGGTAACTGAGCTTTCGTTTACATTCTACAAAATCTCTAGGGAAACAATATTTTATTTAATTTATGTGACATAGCTGTGTCAGGTGTAACTATTATCTTTACGATGTAAAAGTACAACAACATTAACTAATTTTTGTTACGTTTAGGCGTTGAAGATGATGACTCGAATGATTGGATGGACGAAGACGGTAATATACTCGAAAACGAAACCAAGGACCCTGAATATATTACTCTTGAGGAGAAAAAACGAATGGTTGACATTGTAAACAAACATTGGGGACGCAAATGTGAATGGATTCAACGCCACGGATGCGGAAAAATGCGGTATCCCTATTATAAGAAGGTTTGGGAAGATCAAATTGCGTCTGGCGGCACAAAGTTTAAAAAATTTAGAGCTATTGATCAATTTGTGTGGGAGAAATTTCAGGAGTCCAGGAAAGAGTTTCAGGCTATTCATGGACATGATATTCAGCGATGGCCATTACAGAAATCTGGCACATTTGTGAATTTTTCATTTCGGGCATGCGACAGATATGTGACAGATTTTAAGAAGCAGCATCGCATAACATCACGCAAAGTATGCAAGCTAGTCAACAAGAGAGAGTTAGAAGATTCAGAACGCCAGCAGCAACGGATTGAGGCATACCGAAACAAAATGAAAGCTGCAGTTTCCAATTTTCATGCAGACCACGTCCTAAACTGGGACCAGGTTGGGTGTAATTACGAAGTTGTGTCTTCGCGTACGCTAACTTTTAAGGGGGAGCCAGTGACAATTGGGTTTGCTCGGTCGCCAACTAACCGCGTGACTCACTCCTATACTGTTCAGCACACAATATCATTGAGCGGTAGAGTCATTGGTCCTGCGTATGTCTGTCTGCAGGTAATTGATTTACGAATATTGGAATTAATTTATAGGGCTAGCACTAATTTTTGTATTTTGCGACTGGTTAGCACTTAATTTATAGGTGATCTGCATATATTAAAAACTGCTCAAAGGGGCACATTTAGACAAAATAAACTAGCTATGCTTAAAATATTTCAGATGTAGGGGACTTCACAAAATTACACGCAATATGCCTTTGAAAATGTCAGGAGTCATTTACATTTAATGAGTTATAGAATAAATTGTAATGCGTATATGTGTTTATTAGTAAATTTGTTCTTGCAAGTGTTTGCATGCTACTCTATTTCTTTAGGGATTTGTTATGACTCGTAAGTCATTTACATCATTTGTGTATCAATCTATATTTAATACAGAAGCAGACAGGAAGACTGGGACCAAGAGTGGAAAAAGACTTGTTCCAAGCTGACAATGTACTTCTAACTTGCTCAAAGTCAGGAAAGCTTACAACGTCATTACACGAATATTATTTAGACAATGCATTAGTACCAGAAGTTGAGAAGTCACCATCAAAATATCTTACCTTTGATCATTGGAATGGGCAAATTGACGATGATTTGTATGATTCAAGATTTGGTGTCAACGATACTCCTTGTTGTGACATTATATTGATTCCTGAAAGATGCACACCTTACTGTCAACCTTTGGACACAGTCTACAACGGCCAATATAAGTATTTGTTAAAGCGTATTACAGGACAAATACAACTCGAACACGAGGACACTGATAAAGATCCTGTGTATTCTAGAAATATTATTATAAAACTGCAATCTCTTCTTCATTACCAAATGTCCGCCGCTCTGTTTTCCCCAATGATTAGATACGCATGGTTTAAAAGCGGTATTACTGATGTTAAGACGCCCATGTCAAAGAAGTTTGCTTTACATTTAACGCTAAACAATGTCAGCTTGGAGACTGCCAGAGCCCGGTGTTCATAAAGTGCAGTAGATGTCTCAAGTGCTTGCGCTTTCAGCACTTTTATCACGACTATCACGTACCAAGCGAAACGTGTGTTGAAGTTCACGAAATGTCAGACTTTGAAGACTTCGAATAGGTACTTGTAAAGCAAGTAAAAATGGATACTGCCATTAGTTGCACCCGTAAAAGTCGTCCCCACATTACTCGCACCCACATAAATCGCATCCTTGTGTTAGTAACCCCCTCGCAACTCGCACTCGTCTTATTAGTCTCCCACAAATATCTCACTTACAAAAAATTTTGTTAAATCTTTAAACGTCTACGTTCCAGAACAGGTACATATGATTTGGATGTTTTTTTCAGTGCGCGGTTGGGATCCAAGGTATACTGCAACGCTACTTCTGCAGGACAGTGTAGGTACGTGTTCATGTGAGTGTATATGATGACGTCAACAAGGAGTGTCAGTTGCTGTAATGGCATTCCCCCTTCAACGTCAATCCTTTTTGTTTGATTTGTTCTGAAGTTACTTAAAATTTAAATCACATGTTAAGTTGTGCATTTTTTAAATTTCCGATTACTTGCACAGGCTGTTTACATAATGACTATTTGCATACTTCACGGAGGATAATATGTTGGAAGCTAGTGATGCACGGGTGCGAGTTTCGAGGAGATGACTAATGTCATGGGTGCGAGAATGTAAGGACGAGTAATGTTGGGGCAAATTTTACGGTTGCGACCATTACACGAACTAAAAAATGCTTTAAATATTTTATATAACAATTTCTAGTCCCAAATTGAGGAAATGTTGTTACTAAAACTAACTGGTTTAGATAATTTAGTTACCTAAACTATAAATAATTTTAGATTTGTTAACATTTTTTAGAACTTTTAATATTGTTTTATATTTTTAATGTGTTCGGCGTGATTTGTTTATCGTTATCTTTGTTGTTAATTGAAAATAGTTTTGTTATTTTTATATTTATTGCTAATTTCTGAAATGTGATATTGTTATTGGTGCCCGTTATTGTCTGTGTTATAAGTGTTTGATAAGTTTGGGGGCATTACCAAAGAGGAATCAGAAATGTATTTAATATGCTGCAATGGTTGATTTTGTGTACGGGTACTGGGTACGGATAAGACAGACTTAAGGGTATGCTATAGGTCAGCTTACCTGTGTCAAATTGGAAACTAATCAATGTGGCACATTTCCACAGTACACTACTCCTCTGTCACTCTTGTCAGTGCTGACCGCTAAAAGCAGTAATACATGATGGTATTTCTGTTTTTGATGTATTTGAAATATTATATCTCAAATTCCTAATAATTGTATTTGTTGTGTTATATTGTTATCTTGTTAATAACTATTTATAAATTGTTACTGTAAATGTGGTCGTTATTGATAAAACACTATTGTAAATGTAACATTATAGCTTGAAGTTGAATAACAATTTAGTTACAATTTTTACTATGCTTTTTAAAAAATAGGTATGTAGTCAATTAGTATGCCTTTAAGTTATCACAACCTTAACAGTCATGGTTTAAAACAGAAACAAAAGTATCAAGTTTAAAAATACTTAAAATAAAAATGTATTTAACATATGTCAACTGAAGCACATACAGAAACAATAATTATTTCTCAGATCCATTCATTTACATAGTTACGTAGTAATTGTAAGTTGCTTTCTGCAGATACAACTATTTGCAGTTATTTGGCACTATCTGCACACTTAAATACAAATACTCTGGTCAAAATAGTCAAACTTAAATTTTAAGTATTTTAAGTAAAAAATGAAACAAAACCATACCATTACCTGCATTTTCAAAAAACCGCCATGTTAAACGCCATAAGAAAAATCAGTTTTTGAATTTTGAGAAATTTTAAATTTGTTTTAAATTTTTAAAAAATGATAAATGTCCATATGCGCATCAAGTTTAGGTGTGTGTAGACTAAGTCAGTGATGCTCAATTCGACCAGCCATATTTCGTGAAGATCCTTAAAAATGGGGTCTTGCCGTTTGCTCGTTAGTAAATTTTAAAATCTTACAGTTAGCTCTTTGATTTCTAGGATGATCAACGGTTAGAAGTTGTACTGCTTTAATTGCTCTCACACCTTTGCATATGTGAGCCTAAAATAGAAAATTGAAAAAGTTTAAAATTCCGTTTTATTTTAGTGTTGAAAAGTTATGTCATGGAAAAGGAACGCAAGCAGTTGTCAATGGACCAACTAGTGCTGATAAAGAATCAAAAATATGTAAGAGGCAGACACTAAGAAATTTTGTTCTAAGCAGACGGAATTTATTCTTCTTGAAAGTGTCAAAAAGTTGCAAATTGCAGTCGTCCAAAGCGAGCATCGTATAATAAAACTAGTAGGTGAACTCGATAAAAATTACGAATTGAAGAAACAAAAGGGAACTATATTAGCGAAAACATAAGCTACAAAATAGAGAGCAATTCGTGACTGTTGGAGAACACATTTCCAATACCAAGCCAAGCACAGCACACAGCCAAAGCAATGCAGCAAATCCATCACACCTCCGGCGTCTCTTTACTTGCACATTGTTAAACTGTGGTACGTGATTCAGTTTAGTAGTATCGACAGGTAATGTCTTTACATATTATTATCTGGCAATATGCTATAGCAAATATACAACATTGCGGAAATACTGCTTATGTTACCAGTAATGACATTAAAAATGCAAATCGTTTTTTATTATTCTTTTTATGCACTTAATCACTTTTTTTTGCTTTAAACGTATTAATTCGTTATAGACATGTACTTTTAAACTTTCCACAACCTTCGTCGTCACCTGGACAAACACTTTGGCAGACAGTATCTGTGTCAGTCTTGTAAGCAAAAATTTGTCAGGCCAGCAAACCGTGACTGGCATGAGAATACTGTTCATTTTAATTAGTCAACAGTTTGAGATCCACGCAATTATTTCATAAACTGCACAATTATTATATTGACTTATGTTGATTATATTGAAATAATTTTGATATAAAAAAATTTAATAAACAAACTACCCATCAATTATGTTTTACAACCTTAAACATTTAAATGCTGTGTATTGTGAGATTTACTGACATTGTTTTAATTTAATTTTAAATAAATTCATTAAAATTTCCAGACCACATACCACAAATAATTTGAAAAAAGTTACTTATTATACCAGAGATACTAGAATGAATTACGAAGATGTGATTAAATTAAGTGATAAAGAAAACCTAAAGATTACAAGCCTACCATCATTATTGGCATGTACGCCCATATTAAGAGTAAAGCATCCTGGATTCTTACTACTTAAAGTGCACAGTGTCATTTGTTTATGCTTTCTACGCAAAATAACTGAACTTAAGCAGCGTGTGCATATAAATACACCTAAAAGCATCCTACTTCTAGAAGAACGGTAGCAAAGGGAAGGCGGCAAGCCGTATTCTAGACTTCTATTACTTTCCTTAGAAAACAATACAACTATTGTGTGGTCGCCATGTCTTAGATGTTGTAGTTTTTTAAGAGTAACGCACGGTTAGAGGAGCAAATAAAATAAACTCCCAACGAATTAAGTACTTTAGTTCAACAGAGTAAACTAGACAGCCGCAAGGACAAATTCAGTTAAAATATCTGCCTTGTGTTGTATTGGCAGTTAAAAGTGGTCATTCTACTAATATTTGTGCAACTCTTCTACACTGCAATAACTTCTAAAACGAAAATGGTTCGATATTTACTAATAGTAATTCAAAAATTTATAATATCTTACACTTAGCTATTTTATATCTAAAATGATTAACGATAAGAAGTTACAGTGTTACAGCTTAGTAATTTAATGCCCAAAATAAAGATTCAAAGTTTTTGAAATTTCTTTTTTGCCCTAGTGGTAAAAAGTTACATCCTGGGAACAGAGCGCAAGCAGTTTTTGTTCGGCCAACCACAACTCAAGGTTCAACAAAAGCAGATATAAGCAGGTACAAAACAATTAAGCTCCAAACAAACAGAATGTATTTGTTTCCTCAAAAGTGTGCAAAAGTTGCACAGTGCAGTAGTCTACAGCGATCAACAAATAATGAAACTAGTGGCTGCACGTTATACTAAAAAAAAATAACTAAAGACAAAAGAAATTGAACTAGAGGAGCGGTAGAAGAAGCTACAGAAAAGGGAGCAATTCGTGAAAGCACCCGCTTTTTGCTCTAAGCCAAGCACAGCACACAGACGAAGCAGCGTAGCGAATGCATCACAACTCCAATGTCTCTTTACTTGCAAAATGCTAAACTGTGTTGAGTGGCCGACAATTTTAGTTAAGCTTATGACGACTGTATATTTATCATGTAATACACTAGCGCAAGACAAAATTCAAATCAAAACTTTAGGTAATTAAAAATTACAGTAGGAATGCAAAATGTTTGCTTGTCATTGTGAAGCAACTGTCTATTTTTTATGTCATTTCCAGTTACTTAAACTATATCAATTAATTAAAGGCTTTTACTTTAAATCTTTCCACAACCTTCGTCGTCATGTGAACGTGTGTGTTTTATCTTTTATTTGAGACACATGCAGTGTTTTGTTAGCCAGCTATGCTTTTGAAAAAAAATTTGTCTAAAATTTATAAAAACTACTTATCATAATTGTCAATTTTGGGGATACTTAGTGACAAATTTTAATTGAAATGAAATTTGAGGTAACTTTGTTATACTTGGTGAGCGGTGTTGGGGTTAAGGGCTGTTGTTAAAGAGGTTTATACACCATGAAGTTAAGGCAGGTTTATTTTTGGCTTTCAAGGTAACAAACTATACGCTATGTAGTACAAAAAACAATAGGGTTCTATTCCATCTTATCCACAATCATTTAAAATTTATTTGAACAATTTAAGTTAAAAACTGTGACCTGTGGAGCCCGACAAAAAATAACATCGACAGATATACAGACGGACAGAGCCATTCCTATAGATGCTTAAGCTCAGCATCTAAAAAGCAACGCACATATCCTATGAATCACTCCCAATGAAGAAATAATGTAGGTATGTATGTATCTAGTTTAATCGTTCGCACTTTGTATGCTTGCTAGGCGGTTGTGTATTTTTACTCGGAAGGAATTTCGATTCTACTGTCCCTTTTTTTGGTGGTAAATTATTGTCGTGAGTCTCCAAACCTTACCCTTGGAATGGGCAATTAGTCCGTAACGATGGTAAGGTGGAAATTCCTATCAATATATTACTCCAGTAACGTTTTTTTTGAGTAATTCAAAAGTTTAATTTGGATTTTTTTTCATCCTCGTTGTGCTGCTGTTGAATCTTCCTACGTGATTCCCACTCCTCTCGGTGCTGCCGCGTAGCCGCATCGTGTACTGTTTCTACAATGTGCACGTGGTGGGTGTTTACGCCACGTTGTCGTGTGGATCGTATTCTGTGTGGCACGGTGTAGCACCGTTGCGGTGTGGGTTTTGTGTGGGGAGCTTTGACGGCATCATCAACGTGGCTTATTTGAGGTAGACTGTATTCAAGGCGAAGACTGTAGTTTACACTCATGTGTAGTACCGTAGTACGTTTCTTTTTTGGAACTTTAATTTTCAGGTCTAGCGCCAATTAGTTGGGTGAGGAGTACTTAGAACTCTGATCCTATTTTCCTTAGCTAGGTGTCGCGTACTAAAGGGCCCAAACTACCATACATGCCAGCCAAGTACTAAAGGGCCTACTTACGCGATGCCTGCAAAAGAGCGGTCACCTAATAATTAAGCTATTTTCGTAATCCAAATTTAAAAAGTGCATTACCTATAATTAAGTTTTAATTTTTTGTTTAAGCTCGATCCCGGCCCCTCACAGAGCCCGGTTCTAGTTCAGTAAACCACATGAAACATCTGTCACGCCGGCTCTGGTGGCACATAGCTTCTTCCCCCCCCCTAATAAAATGCCTGGGAATTTATGTTTTCAAATTTGGATGCCTTAATAACGTCCGAAGTTCAACATGCTGCAATCTCTTGTGTCATTGACAACAAAAAGTTTTCAGTCCTTTGCGCATACAAACCAACGCAAAAGTATAAAAGTGAAGATAATCCAATTAAAGTAAGTATTCGAAAACTTATTGTGCTTCAAATCGTAAACTGTGCCTTATTTGTGGCGATTTCAACTATCTAGATTTGTTAAAGAATACTTATATCGTGACAGCAACCGAAGGAAGCGCGTCAAAATCATTCACTGACAATCTGAACGACCTTTTTCTGGAGCAACACATTGACTTTATTACGCGTGTTCGAGGAACACAAAGCAGTGTACTTGATTTATTTATTTCAAAAGGTCAACTTGTCAGCAACATTAAGAGTCTTTTTCTACTAGGAAAGTGCAACCATATAGTAATTAAATGCAACGTTCAAGTAGCAGCAACGATTACTTTGGAGCCTATACTCTTTAATATAAGTAAGGGCAACTATGACCAGGTGAGAAGCCAATTAAGCATAGATTAGAAAAAAGAACTTCATGGCAGGGACACCTTAGACAACAAATGGGAATTTTTTAAACTGCAAGTGTTAAATAAAGTTCGAAAAAACATTCCGTTTGCAAATGTTCAACAATCAAGCCGGTGCTCTCAAAAACTTCTCCAGGTTATACGTAAGATAAGAAAAGCATTTTAACGCTACATTACGGCATCCCAACAATATAGGCATAAACTATTGATGGCATACCAGAAGTATCAAAACAATGAGAGCAATATACAGAAGGAAGAAAGAAAAATGTTTAAAAAGAGGTTGTGTGAAAACGCAAAGTTAAATCTAAAAGGGTTCCACCGATACTGCAGCACTAAAAAGAACACGATTCCAATCCCAATGTTATTAAAAGATAAAGGAGGAGCAACTACTTCGTTTAACGAGGTGGCTAATGTACTGGCAGATGAATTTAAGAAAGTGTTTGTAAGTGAAGATAATTTCTTAAGTGCAACTATAAAAGACCGAAACAACGCCTTCCTAAAATTATCCCAAAAGTGTCAGATAGTCATTACTGCAATGAAAGTAATAAAAAGAATCTAAAAATTCAATCCCTACAGAGCTTCAGGTCCTGACAATGTTCACCGAAGAATTTTAAAGGAATGTGCAACTGTTCTTGGTGTGCCTCTTGCAATTATTTTTCAAGCTTATCTTGATACTTCTACTCTGCCAAAAGAATGGAAAAAGCCACTTTTTCCTGCATTTATAAAGCGGGGTCAAAATGCGATCCTAAGAACTACAGGCCCATCAGCCTTACATCGGTATGCTGCAAAGTTCTAGAACAATTTGTAAGAGAAACGCTTTTTGTTAAGTGCAAGTTCGCACCTCACTAACACGGATTCTTACTACAAAAATCGTGCTTTATTCATATTCTCGAATTCTTTGATAATGTCACTAAGCTAGCAGATAATGGGGATATAGTGGACTATGTCTATGTGGAATTCTCAAAATCATTCGACAAGTTACCACATAAGAGATTGTTGCAAAAACTTGAAAAGTTTCAGTTGCCTTCCTATTTAATCCTCTAGATTATGAATTTTCTGACTATTCGCACGTACCGCGTTTGTGTTAATGGTGAGCTGTCTTGCGAAAGAGCAGTTCTTAGTGGCTGCCCACAAGGATCAGTTCTGGGGCCCATCCTATTTTTACTTTACGTGGATGAGATGAGTGAAGTCATTCAGATCCCTTTGACACAATATGCAGATGACTCCAAAATATACCGAGCTCGAACCCACGACAGTGACTACGTTGCACTTCAAATGAATGTGGATATTGTTGTTACGTGGTGCAGGAAAAACTATATGTAAATGAACATAAGCAAAACACATGTTGTGCACTTTCGTGAAAAGAACCGTGAGAACCCAATATATACATGCGACAATCTACTACTGCATAGTTCATCGTGCGAAAGTTATTTTGGTGTTTACATCGACAATAAGTTCAAATTCACTCAAAATTGCAACCAGGCTATCAGAAAAGCCAAACTTATGTGTCTACAAATATAATGAACGTTTAAGTATCTGGATGCTTACAGCCTTCGTGAGTTAATTGTGACATTCATACGCCCATTAGTAGAGTACTGCAAAAGCATCTCGAGTCTAGCGTTAAAAAGTGATATAAACAAAATAGAAAAAGTGCAGAAGCTGGCTACTAAAATAATCCCATCACTTCAGGATCTACAGTACAAAGAGCGATTGAAAAAGTTAAGGATCCTGTCCATGAGTGATAGAAGGAGTCGTGGTGACCTTATCGAAACCTTTAAAATTATTAATGGAAAGTTTAATATTAACCCTGACGAGTTTTTTGACATTGACCGCGGGAGCCGACATTCGCCGTTTTTAAAAACGTGGGAAATACCCAAGACCAATTTTCGGAGACATTTTGTTACTCATAGGGCTGTCTCGGAATAGAATAAATTACCTGGTGATGTTAAATGCGAATTCAAAGAAGTAAACGCTTTTAAAAATAAACTTGACAAGTTTAAGGGATGGAATTTCAGTAACGTCTGATCTTCCTTAGTTTCTTAGTGAATATAGTTCTTCGAACTAAAGTGACAACCGGGCCTACACGAGACAAAGTTTCAAATCTGTAAAAGGATTCTTCCTGGGAAACATTTATTATAATTATTATATTTAGCGAATATTTTTTTGTATTTGAATTTAGCCGCATGGCAACCACTCAGTTTGAATACAGCGAAGCCTACAGTGCCTTCCATTGTTTTGACAAGCCACGCTGGAAAACTACTTTTACTGTGTCACTCGGCTACAAGAATGCAACTTACATTACATTGTCCAATTCTAAAACGAAGGGGGACCCAGTTAGGGACCCAAAGTACGTAACTCCATATAAACCCGATGCAGATTATTTACAGTTTTAATTTAATTTGAATTAACGCTGTTTCTGTTCTACAAAATTAATTAAATTGATTCAATTTTTACACTTTAGCCTAAAAGGTTGGGTATGGGACCACTTTGAAACGACTATTCCTATGCTGACTTACCTCGTGGCTATTATAGTCTCAAACTTTGAATTCTAGGAAGCACCGGAGCCTGTTTTTTCTTTGGAGATCGAACAGTTCGGGTGAGTTTGCGCATCTAATTTTATCTGTCATTTTATAGTGCTCTTTTATTTTTTTTTGAAACTATAAAATCAATACACAGATCTACGGAGAGCCTCGTAACATTGCTCCAGATAATAATAGAACAAATAGAAAAGGAGGCTATGCAGCCAATGCGACAGCGCATCTTCTGAATTATTTTGAAACTGAATACGTCTACAAGTATGAAATGCCCAAAATGGACTCTTTCGCTATTCCTGATCTGTTTCTCAACTCAGGTGCTATGGAAAATTGAGGTCTTAACTTTTACAGGTAATTATTTAACACAAAAGTAGTGCTAAAGAATGAAAATATTTGTCAACCGAAAAATCGGTTCAAGAAAATAAACATGTTTTTAAAAATTTGAACAGAGAAAAAAACCTTGCTGCTTTTTGACGAGGAACAAACATGGGCGACCAAACAGGGAATCACAACTGCTCTAAGTCACGAGCTGGCCCATCAGTGGTACGTCACACTTTTGCGTTTTTTAGTTTTTTATTTTTGCGCATGCGCTAACGTGTCAACAATTTGTAATTTATAATGTGTTCTAACAAACTATAATAATAATAATAATAAAAATAATAATAATGATAATAATAATAATAATAATAATAATAATTTATTCATTAGGTCGATTTAACTGAAGTTCATACAACCAGACTCAACGAGTCACTGTGGGTGAGGAAATAGGAGGCTACCGCGTTAGATCGTCTCGGTCTTTGTACCCTTTCACCTATCCCCGTCCCCTCCTCCACAGTGAAGAAGGCCCATTCCCTAGGCCCCTACAGTAAGTAGAGGTCACTAAGGAGCACCGAAGGAGATTGGGTTTCAATCAACCATCCAGTGACGTTTACTGTACAACACCAAGCCGTAAACGATTAGCAGTGGCCGAGGATCGAAGCCAGGTCTGAGGCTGTAAATTTCGTTACAGTCTGCAGTCCTAACCGCTCACCCAAGCACTCCTGCTTTCTAACAAACTATGTACATAGGTTTGGAAATCTAGTTACGTGTAAGACGTGGAAAGACCTTTGGCTGAATGAAGGTTTTGCAACGTACATCGCGGATCTGGGTGTGGCAGCGACGCATGCGGAGTAGGACGAGAAACGCGAGCGGCTCTGGTGAATCACACAGGCTGCGCTGCACCGGGACGTGACCAACACAGCATTGCTGTACGGTTCTGACGCTCCAGATGTGATCACATACGCTAAGGGAGCTTCTTTAATTCGGTTACTGGAGGGCTTACTCGGATATACGACCCTTAACAGGGCCCTTGAAAATTATCTTAATGCTAAGTAAGTTATCTCAAAACTATTTAATTACCAATGCCTTTTTATTACCTCGTCAATATCGCAAATATTTAATTAATTAGTTGTCCCTCTAGCGCCTACAAAACCACAACCCAAGATCAGCTTTTTAGATGCTGAGCTTCAGCTGCATCTAATAAAATGGTCATGTCCGTCCGTCTGTCTGCCTGTCTGTCTGTCTGTCTGTTGGTCCGTCGCTACAGGTCAAACCGTGTACTCCAATTACTTAAGACTACTTTTAAATAATCACAAATGCGCGCACGCAGGTCTGTATTGTTTTTTTCAATTTGATCGGACTGGCCATTTCTCTGCAATTAACTGTTAAATTGACCAATGTCAAAAAAAACTTTAGTGACTGCATCTAAAAACGGGGTAGGGGGCCGTTCACAAATGGTGCCAGCGAAATTTACCAAGTTTTTTGGCCCACCCACCCAATTTAACATTTTTTTCAGAGTTGCGCAAATGGCTTTATCGCTAAGATGTCGTGTCATCTTTTTCAAAGTAACCTACACTAAACGTAGATGGCGCTATTCGCGTACGACCCCAAATACGTGCCTTGTACAGGTATACGCATTTACATGCAGTTTCAACCAAACTTCAAATTCGCGCGGCATTGCTGTACAACTACAAGATAATCTAACGAACCTACTTGATCTGCATGTCAGGGACATATCCATATATGGTAATATGGTTATGGTATGAATATTTAGCGGTCGTCTATAATAACGTCATTTAAATATCATAAATTTTAGTAACCCCCGTTCCAACTTTAATTTTTTTTCCCAACCTATTGTAACTGCATGTCAGCAACATATCTATACGTGGTAAAGTTTTTCACGGATCGTCCATAATCACGTCACTCAAATATAATAGTTTTTAGTAACCCTAGTTCCAAATATGATTTTTTTAACCTATTTTAACTGCAAATCAGGGACGTATCTACATATTATGGTATTGATATTCAGAAATCGTCCCAAATGACTTAAAAAAACCATGTTTTTTTGACTTCTTATTCTTTTTTTACTCGATTATTAGGATCGTGCGTAAATGACGTCAGAACAAGCTGCTATAGCATTTACATTAGGTAAGCAGGCTAGGAGTGACGCGAAAATGACGTCAAGGACAAATTTCTTTTAGACACCCCCACCCAGCTGCTTTCGTATTTACATAAAGTAAGCACGCTAGGGGTGACACGCAAATGATGTCAGGCGAAAATTTCTTTTAAACACCCCCACTCAGCTGCTGTCGCATCCACATTCAGTAGGCAGGTTAGGGATGACGCGCAAATGACGCCACGTAAAAATTTCCTCTAAACACCCTAGCCCAGCTGCTATCGCATTTACATAAGAAGAGCAGGCTAGGGGTGACGCGCAAATGACGTCACGTGAAAATTTATGTTAAACTGTTCCACCTGGCTGGGATTGCATTCACATTAGGAAAGCAGATTAGGGGTGACGTGGAAATGACGTCACGTAAAAATTTTCTCTAAACACCCCAACCCAGCTGCTATTGCATTTACATTAGGTGAGCAGGCTAGGGGTGACGCGCAAATGACATCACGTGAAAATTTATGTTACACAGTCCCACCTAGCTGGTATTGCATTTACATTAGGTAAGCAGATTAGGGATGACGTGCAAATGACGTCACGTGAAAATTTATGTTAGACAGTCCCAACTTGCTGTTATTGCATTCACATTAGATAAGCAGATTAGACTTGACGCGCAAATGACGTCATGTGAAAATTTCCTTGAGACACTCCTACCCAGCTGCTATCCCATTATCATTAGGGAGGAAGGCTAGGGGTGACGCGCAAATGACGTCACGTGAACATTTCTGTTAGATAGCTACACCCAGCTGCTATCGCATTTACATAAGGAAAGCAGGTTAGGGGTGACGCGCAACTGACGTCAGGCTAAAATTTCTTGTAGACACCCCCACCCAGATGGAATCGCATTCCTTTTAGGTAAGCAGGTTAAGGGTGACGCGCAAATGATATAACTTGAAAATTTCTTCTGCATGTCACGGACTCACCTATATGTGTTATAGTTGTTCAGAGATCTTCCATAATAACGTCCTTGAAATACAATAGTTTCTAGTATCCCAGGTCCCAACTTTAAATTTGTTTCCATCCTATTTTAACTACATGTAACGTACTTACGTACTTACGTAACAGAAATTCAGGGATTGTCCATAATGACGTTATTTGTGAATGGTGCAATTTATAAAAAAAATTCAACTACATTAAAGTACATGCTACGAACATTGGTGTGTGTCCTATTCATTCTAGGGGTACTTTCATAAATCTTATATCATCTTTTAGAGTAACATAAATTGTCTTGTGCCTTTGTTGAAGCTCAGCATCTACTTCGGGCCAGCCCACGGTCTACAAATCCGGCGCCAAGCGCCGGATTTTTGAGAACTTGACACATGAGGCTAGTAACGAGAGTAAAATCCCCAAAGAAAAATTAATGAAAGAAATTATGGACACGTGGACACTTCAAGCGGGTTTCCCCCTCATCCGCGTATCCAAGGTGGGCTCCACCACAGTAAACATTTCCTAGGATCTTCCAACCTGCTAACTCAGAAACTGCGGCGCTGTACGAAGTTCCGATTTCCACCACCACACCAGACAGCGCCCTCTTCTCAAATCACACCCTTGCCATCTGGCTGAGCAAAAACACTGTTTCCACAAGTTTCCCCCACGACACTTCCAAATGGATTATTATTAATCCAGACGCTATGGGTAAGTTTTTAACTGTATAAGTAGACAGGGAGGACCACGTTTATAACAAAAAACCCCAATGTTAAATCCTATAAGAAAATTTGAAAAAAATGATTTAATTATAGCAAAATATATTAGTTCCAGCACTAAAACAAATGCCAATATGAATACATTAATTAAATGCGCCGAATTTAAACTTCAGCGTTTGACCGCGTCCTGTACGACAAGGAGATGACTTAGCTGATTATATGTATTTTTAACTAATTAAAAGTGAAGCGGAGTGCGATTAGCGGCCTGTCCAGAAGTCAGCTTATCGATGACTACCTTAACTTCGTTGCTTACAGTAAAACAAAATTTTATGTTTCTGCATCTACATGCTCGAACAATTATCTAATTAAATATATGTGCTCAACCTAAAGTTGAAATTGTATTATGCTAGATTACATTTTATATGGACGAGCTCTAGAACTTGTTAAAGTTATTTTGGAGAACAACGAGGGCATCAAGACGGACTTTGTGGTTTGGAACACACTTTTCAGCCGTCTATTCAAGGCACTCACCGTTTTCCAAGCTTGCAACAGTGGCCTAAACCACTCTTTGGGCGTAGATAAAACAAAGAAAATTAAAAAAAAAACATTTACCATTTTTTTAAATTTTATAAAAACGAATTTAAAACAACTATGTACTGTCTGTCTCACATAAGTGTTAACTACTTGCGGATTGCGGAACCTGCTATTACGGCATCTCCCGTGAGCTGTGAGATTTTTTTCGCGATAAGCCACAGGAGGAGTTTACTTTGAATTTCATGGCGCCAATGCCAGAGCCATAACATGTGTACACACCATTACCAGCTACGAAATGTTAGTACTTTATTACTGTGTAACATTACTTAAAGTTCATTGCGGTCAAAGTTTAAGTTTAAAGTTTTGATTATTTAACGGATATGAACTGTCAAAATATGAAACAATAATACATTTAATTTAGTTTTAGTTTAATAAGGTTATGAAAGTAAATCACCGTCATGGTATTCATCTACTGTGATAACCATTCTTTTTAGCTGTAATTTCGAGTGTTCGATCTAGTTGTTTAGTTTTAGTTATGGATTCGGGAATAGAGAATGTTTGTGACCAGAGAGTTGCCCTCAAAGAAAATAAAGTAAGTATAATTGAAAGTGTAAATGGTGTGAGTGTAATTAGGTATGTATGTGATGAAAGTGTCAGGTGTGATTCTAGTGAGTATGAAGAAAATGCTGAACTTAAAAATGATGACAGTACAGGTGCAGTTAATGGTGTATTGGATGGGTGGATTGAAGCCGCAGATGATAATGGCAATATTAATGAAACAGAGGGGAATGAAGTTGGTTTCGATGAAAATGAGTATGGCAAGATTGACGTGAATAATGATATAGGTAGTAATAATGGAAATATTGATGAAACAGAGGTGTATGACGAGGGTTTCGAGGAACATGAGTATAGGGATATTAGTATGAATGATGACAGTGACGATGACAATAACAGTGATGAGAAATATGGCAATGATGATAGTGGCAGTAGCAAAAAAGGTGACAAGAATTGTGAAAGTGATGAAAGTGATGAGGATAATGAAAGTTCCGATGATAAAATGTATAAGGAGTATGACACAGATGAAAATGACAGAGCAGAGACAATAAACAGTAGAACAAGGCAGTATAAAGGATCGCGATTAAACAAAAAAAACATAACTTTTGAACAGAGAGTTCTTATCCGCAAGTTTTACGTTTTTATGAAAAAATTAAAAACTGACTTAGTGCAAATGGGATCTCAGCCAATAATGAAAAAGTATGGCAATGTCATGGATACCTGTGCCGCTGTTTGTGACATTTCTAGAGGTACAGTAGCAGCCATCGTGAGGAAGAATATTAATGAAATAAAAAAAAGAAAGGCAAAATTTTCAACTTACCTTTGTAACGAAGAAAACATTACTACAATTAAAAAAACCGTTCTCGATTTTTATGTTCGTAAACAATATCCCAACCTGAATAAAATACTGGCAGCATGCAAAAAAGTTCCTGACTTTCCCGAAATAGGCCGAAGTACTTTGTGTAGGTGGATGCGAGATGAATGTAATCTCAAGCACAAACCAATAGGAAAAAAACCGATTTTTTTGGAACGCCAAGACGTAAAGCAACAACGAACGCATTATTTAAATGCTATTTAAAAGTACAGAGAAGAAGGTTACTATGTCGTCTATACAGACCAGACTTAGGCCTTACCAGATCTTGCCCCAAGTCAATGCTGGCAACTATTGTTGAAAGGGGCTGAAATAACGGATTTCTTAGAATACACCACCGATAAAGTTTTACAGAATGTGGATGGATACACGGGTATAACTTATAGATTGTCATATAACAGATAATCATACATAGGTTTTAGTAAACATACATGGATTGTATTTGAGGATTCATCAATTTAGGTGGATTTATAGTCAAAGGCGGGCAGGGACGTGTAATAATAAATCACGCCGGAGGAGCTAAGGGGTTTGTCAGCGGTGAAGGAGTGGAAGATATATTTATATCTAAAAAGGACTCGGCAGACTACCACTCTTCCATGAATGCCGAGCACTTCAACAACTGGTTTAAGAAACTAGTTGCAAGTGTGGATGACAAAACTGTCATAGTTCTAGATAGGGCGCCTTACCACCGAGATAGAGTATGTAATTTTAAGTAAGACATGCTTACACAAACCTATCGTATTTATGATTATGTATTCCATTTTAATTTTAATTTCCTTAGGTTCTGAGCACTGTGATGTGCAAAATGTACCAAAATAAAGACAAATTAATTGAGTCTCTATTGCTGAGGAAGATTCAAAAGCCAGAAGGGGTGAATGACTACAAAACTTTAACCAAAAAGCAGCTAATGGCATGGTCTGAAAAACACCCTGTCAAAGTTTAATACGAGATAGAGCGTATTCCAGAAGCATCTGGTAAAGACGTCAGAATATTTTGGCTTCCAGTAGCGCATTGTGAATTGAATCCTATCGAGCTTATATGGAGCGTTGTCAAAGGATACGTTGCTAAAAAAAACTCTATTGGGGGCACGAAAAAGGTCAAAGAGTTGTCTCTTGAAGCAATTAGGTCAGTTACACAAATAGTATGGAAAAACTGTTGTGACCATGCAATAAAGGAAGAAATTGAAATGCGAGAAAGAGACTGGCTGTTAGATTCTGCTGCAATTGCAGCCGAAATAGGTGAACCTCTGGAAAATTTAGAAATATAGGTACACTTGCCGTTGCCTTTAATTTAATACGGTTCACTTAAAATATAAAAAAATATGACATAAGCACTGTATTTTGTAAATAAAACTATCTACAGGTACCTGTTCCAGTGTTATGGATACATGTAATATTCAAATGCATTGACTTTTACTATACTTTTGATTCCATTATTTACTTCATAATACATAGTCATTGAAAAAAATATGATGCACCCATTGAGCATTGGCACAGCGCACATTGCGTGTGTTTACCATCGGCTATGGAAAGCCAGCGGCGGCATTAGTATTTACTTTAATAAAATAGACAGTAGCATGTTTAAAAGTATGTACTTTCATTGTTGAAAATAGAAACTCTTGTTGCCACTAATTGAGAAAGCTCTTAACAGCGCAGCCGTGGGCTGGACCCAAGCAGCGACGGACAAACGGACGCTCGTTATATTTCGAACAAAATTATTGGACTGGGCATGCGCACTGAATTGTAGCCAGTGTATTACGATTGCGCAGAAAGAAATGCAAAAATGGGAAGAAACAGGTGTTATTACGTGAGTAAACTTTATATTCAGAATTTCTGCTCCATATTTTGCTTAGTATATTTGGAGTTATTACGTGAGAATAATTATTGTTTTTAAAAAACTAAATTCTTTAAAGAATTCCTGTGGACATACAGCTAATGTTGTACTGCGCCTATGTTGCAGCTGGACAGCTGGAGAGCATCAACCTTTTTTATTTTATGTTGACACAATTTAAAGCAGCACTTACCGATACTTACAAATCACACCGGGTTAAACTTATTAACGCGCTCTCGTGCACTAAAAACGCGACACCTTTAAAAAAGTAAGTCGCACGCAGGCGCACTACATATTTAGAATGTGCACTAAATGTCAATTTTAATGTAAAAAATTAGTACTAAGCTCCATTAAAGTATGTGCTGTTTGGCAAAAGCTTCTGCGCTATGGTCGCAGTTACCCGCGCGCGGTACAAAATTTGAATTTTCAGAATATTCTCGCGCATTTATAATTACATTTTTTAATTTTGTTTGTATTGTTTACTTACAGCCTCCTTTATCAAGTCATAGACACCACGACTTTTATAGAAAAGCTTCAAGTGGACAGACTTAGTGTCTTTTATGGGGTGGCGAAAAACCCAGTGGGACGCCCCTTAGTCATTCCGTTTATTATTTTAAATATGAACTCAGTAAATGAGACTTGGTGGGGCAAGTGGGAAGTTGGGAAAGTTCTGGCAACGCTCGCTGGGTACGTGACGATAGGAGAGGAACTCATCTCGGTAAAAAATTGCATTATTTTTAAATAGGGATCGTCTATAAAGTATGTAATTATGTTAGTGAGGACTTGCGGCGTTTATAATATACCTTTCCACCCTAATATCAAAACGACAATTTTTTTGACATTTTTTAATTAAAAAGGTGTTTCCTAGATCGAACTATCTCGATGATGACATCATTTATGCACGACCCTTTATAATATATGCAAAATTTAGCTATTTACGCGATAAGTAAGGTATGATTACACCGAAGTCATACAACCTTAGAACTGAAAATAATTTGACGACATCAATAATGGACGACCCCTCATGAGTACTTTCGAAAGTGTCTAATTAAATGTTGAATTTGCCATTGCTTCTTACAGTTTGAGAAACAATTCAAGTTTCTTCACCTTCTTAGTACCTCTAGGTGTAAGGTTCTACAAGAGCCACAAAATAGATATAATTATAGAAATAGTGCTTCAAAATTTTGACTGGGTTAACAAGAATCATAAGAATATGGATGACTGGTTCACCTCCAATTTATAATCCTCCAATTTTGATTTCTAATTTATTTCGAATTGTTATAACATCAAATTTGAATATTAAATAATGATTGTTAACTATTTTTTAAGTTACAGTAATTATAGGTGTTCTTCTGTTGCGTGTCAATTTATGAAAACAAAGTATCCCCAGTCGTGTCTAAAAATACAAATGTACGCTGCTGTATTGCTTTTTAGTGTTTGTTTGTATTCTTTCAATTGTGTCATGCGTTCATTCAGTTAAATTAAAAAAAATAATTGAAACAATCTCTGTTGGACAATAATTTAAATCAACAAGTTAACAATTGCTAGCAATAATGATCTCGCTGCTTGTTTTCACTTAAAACAATTACAATTTTAATTTTAACACTTTTTAATCCACAGTTAGTTAAAGATTTTTTGACAAAACGGGATATGCTTACAAATAAAAATTTTTAAAAGCTTTTTTGAAAATTCCATAGTCAGTCTAGGTAGTCAAAAATAATTGAAATAACGCTTGGTCAGTTGCAGTACCCATAGAAAAAAAATCAAGCTTAAGAAACAAAAACGTGTGTCGCCTTTCATTTATTTCTCGTTGTTCCTGTGCAAATTGCTTTAATAGGCTAATTCTATTTTCCAAAAAAATAAATTTCAGATTAAAAAACAGTAAATATTAGTAAAACGCCGGTAATTATATAGCATGACCATGCATATAGATACCTTCGTAAATACAGTATTTTAATTTTAACTAAAGTCACATCTGTTTTGTTTTGCTACTTGAATAAATTAACTATTTTTTTATTGTATCTCTTATCTTACAAAACCGTTGCGGCTGTTATACGCGGTTGTCATAACACAAACTTGACCGCCTAATGGATTGAGTTTTAATTCAGCACCCTTAAAATAATTAGCTCACATTTACACAGTTTTGCTTTCTTCTGAAAGTCATGCTACTCTGCAATGACGCATAGCCCAGTTCCTTAAACTCCTTAAGGTTGAGATTAAATTCGTTTAAAATTAGTCAAGTCTCATTTCTAGCTAATGTAATTGTCATTCCTATGAATACAAATATATGTGACTTTATTAGCCTTCATTCATACCCACCTCTACCACAAACAGTTTAATTAATTATGTATTACCACAATGGTTTTAGGTACGCCTGACGTTGGTCTTTAAAAACGTCAATTTGATATATTCACTGCAGCATTTAATTGTATCAGTCGTGGGAAGAAGAACTCAATCCCAGCCGAAAATTTCATTTTCATATTTTTGTTACGACTTTCATTTTTAATTTTATTTAAAGTTTTACAGTTTCTGTTTTTAAATACGCATCTTCGTCTCGTGGTTTCAGTTTCAGTGAATCGACGTGGATACACAGCATCTTCACAGTAAAGACAATCGACATAAATTTAATCAAAACTTACAATTGGTTCAATTAGTTTACAGCTAAATCCATAAGTTTTAGGGTAACTCACTTAAATTGAAATTTTTATCCAGAGTAATATTTAGTAGTATTTATTTATACGTTTTGGCAGGAGAAATACTTAAAAAATCTGCAAATTATTGTTTTTTTTGTTTTTAATAATTACATCTACAGATTTTTAAGTTACACTTTTATGGTTAATCATAACGGGAAACCCGATGAATGTTGAAGTGCAGCCCTTAGATATGACACTCCCGAAATTGTTCCAATTAATAGCCCTCCTGGCAATTCTCCTGTCGCCAAGCTGCAGCCCCCAATCAGAGCGCCAAATTCAAATTCCTGCGCTTAAACAACCAGTGCAAATAGGTGTTATGTATGAAGAAAAATCTGACCACGTTATCAACGCGAATGGAACATTTAACCCTGCATTTGGCAAACGTGAGATTCTAGAAAACTTTAAAATCTTGCAATTGGAAGCAAGAATAATGAAAATGGAACAAACATTATTAAATCTGCAGAATTTTACAAGTAAGTTTTGATTACAGTTGCAGTGAAGTAGTGGTCAAATCTAAAACTGTACAGTTTGCACTCACTCGTGTTTTATTTGAAACTTGTAACGCCAAAAGGAATCGGAAACAGAAAGTAGCATCTCGTACTTGCACAACTTAACAATTAAGACCACAATTTGAACTATAATGCATTTTTTCCTAAACGTTTTGGATTTTGTTCGGTAATAATAAGATTGAATTTCCTATTTATGGCTACTTAGGTGTCCTTGCACAGAAGTTAGAATGCATCCCAAGTCCTTGTTTTAATGGCGGGAACTGCTCTTTTAAAAATAATGAGCGGCACTGTGAGTGCTGCCCAGGATTCAAAGGGAATAACTGCGAAACCAATATTGACGACTGCGCAGGGCACAACAGGTGCTTGAACGGAGGGACTTGCGTGGACGGAACTAACAAATTTACCTGCGTATGCGCAGAAGCATTTATTGGCTACCACTGCGAATGTTAGTTTTCCTGCATCCAAAATGATCATTTCAAAACCATGTACTTGACACGTGTTACTTTTTAATTATACAAACCCACGAAATATCATTATATAACCCAAACGAGCGGCTTTGGTGCCCTTAAATACACTTGTTGAAACTGGACTGCATTTTACCATTCATTATTCAAGCTTTTCACTTGTTCACAGACCGAAACAAGTGTGTTTATCCCGGGACCTGTGATTCTGTGGGAAAATACGCTAAGTGTAAATGCCGAGAAGGCTACGCTTCAGATCCACAGGACAGCAGAAGGTGCGAACCTGTTAACAAAAGTCTCAACGACAACGCTACTCTTATTTTCGGTAGCGATGGCAGCGGCGGAGGCATTGAACAATTCTTTCTGAGTCAACGAACAGTAAGTCAACAGATTTCGAGGTTCTAATTTATTAGATTTTAAATTCGTATTTATGTGGGAAAATTAATTTTGGCTTTAACGCAGGTCACAAGAATTCAGAATCTTTCATCAATATTGACCGCGCTAGACGTGATGTACCAAACAAACACGATGTTTTGGAGTGACACTAGCGGAAAAATTTACACCTCATCAATCGAACAAAAAGCTGGAGAGACATTTGTTGTAGCTGACACAGGATCGCGCATTTTATCCCTTGCAGTGGACTGGGTCTATGGCCACTTGTATTTTGCAGATAGTAAAAGGGGTAAGGAAACAATTAGTGTCGCCAATTTGGACTGAAGCATGCAGAAGGTTCTCTTGACTACTCGATTCAGTCAAACGTGGGCTATTGTTGTGGATCCATTGAGTGGGTAATTTGAAGGATACAAAGAAAACATTCAAACGTTTTCTGTTTTGTAACGGTGTTTTGCTGTTTTGCAACTGAAGCTTGGTTACGCAACTTTTAATGTCACACATTTATTTGAATTTAATTTAATTTAAAAAAACTTAAAAGGTGGATCTACTGGACCAACACCAAAACTCAGAATATTGAACGAGCTGCAATGGACGGGTCAGAAAGGAAAGTAATTGCGAGCACAAAACATAAAAATCCAAGTAGCCTTACGCTGGACATGACGCAGAATCGACTATATTGGACAACGTATGATCATCCTGCCTCAATACACTCAATAAACGCGGATGGATCAGGTCACAAATTAGTTTTTGCAGCAACACAACTAAAGATTTCAAACAGTGCCTTCTATTCCATCACGACACTCGGAGATTTCTTGTATTGGAGAGACTACCCAACAAAAGCTGTCTACAAAATTAACAAATGTTTGAGCCTACAAGTGACTGTAATACATTCAGTTCCTTCATTGGTAACAATAAAATGAGATTTTATTTTTTATTTTGTTTTCGTCAAATTTTATATTTATGCCTAACAACTTTCTTTCCAACCATGAGATCAAATTTTAAATAACTTGTGTAATTGCATTTGATTTTCTATTTGGACCTTTAGAATGATGCGTTTAACACTCTTAAAGCTTATCACTTTTTCAAGCAGCCTAAAGGTGTCAATTACTGCAAAAACCGGATCGGTGGACAGTGCTCCCATCTCTGCTTCCGGATGCCG